>JAFBJT010109459.1:9987-43756 GCA_016785325.1 Chascanopsetta lugubris
CTAAGGAAATGAGAAGCCATGTGCACAAGGGGGGAAAAGCCCTATAGAGGAAAACAAAAGGCTTTCTGTTCCAGTCCCGTCACGGCTGTAAAGAGTCTTAACCTCATGATATTAAGGAGGGAAAGCTGCCGTAACATGCCCACAAATAAGGCCTGTATTTCCTTTATTTAGCTCATGTCTAAATGGAAACATCCGTCATTGGTCTCAGCGAATGGATTCATCACGCGTGGGCTGGATCTGGGAAATAACCACAGAGACACGTGCGCAGCCACCAGTTTGCCAGTGTCGTCTCACGCATGGTATTGATTGCGCACTGTTCATCACACCTGGTTTATCTGCAAGGAAGATTTTCTTCATGCGAAATTGGAAACAATTTCCTTTAATCACATTTGACTGAAAGGTCGACTTAACCAATCTAGAAAAGCTAGCAAGAGCAGCCTTTGTTTCGCCAATGTCCACCACGAGAGCTGAAAACCTCTGCCCCCATGACCTTAAGATGGTGCCGGGAGGACTCTCCATGACTGAGCACCTCTCAAACCTCTCACTGCAGCAGAGGTGATAGGACAGAAGTTGGCAAGTAATAAATGATGTCAGTGGAGCTATCCTCCCAGCGCTATCTCTTTCACTCAGCCTCAAGCAATAGACAGAAAAAAAAATGGGTTTAAATGCAAATGATCAAGTCTTCGAATATCCTTACTTGATTCTGATTGTACAATCATGAGTAGTATCAACGAGACGCCAAATTCATTTGTTTATTCATTTATTTACGCAAACATCATTTTTCGACGCTGTCGGGATATAAAGAGGATTTAAATGAATGAGGTAAAACATGTTGTAGAGACTATGGAAAAACATGGACTGGCACAGCCTTAATACTTCACCACCTTTTCAAAATAAAATATCCATTAAGCTCAATATGAAGCACAAACAACACATTGTGTTGAGTCGACGGATTTGTTTGGGAATACGTATGATTAGAGGATGTAGAAGAAGACATGTTGATGTTTCCTGCTCCCAGCTGACTAATGCACTTATCTTGACCCTTGACCCCTTGACAAGGTCCAAGTGTGCAGGTGATAAAACTAATGTGTCCCATGGAGCTCTGTGGATTCCATGGCCGATTATCATCCATCCCATCATTTTGGATTTACTGCACGTACATTTACTGCAGCCAGTCCCACGGGGAGACATTTCCAACAAGTGCTGTGCTAAAGCCTCGGTCCACACGCCGTAATCAGCTGTAAACACTATAACAACATATTATCATCTTTTAGCTTGATACTGCAAACTCATTAGCAAACAGCGGCTAATCCAGCAGATAGGAGGCAACATTGGCATTCATCTGGAGTTAGTGTCTCCTTCAGCTCCTGCAGGACACGTCTGGCTGTGCAGCAGCTAAACGCTCCACTGTGTTTACCAGCAGCTCACACAGGCTGAGGGCTGATAGAGGAGGATAGAGGTGCAAGTTCCTTTCAAAGGTGCTGTGTGGAAGATATGGTGACATCTAGTGGTGTAGCTGCATGTTGTATCCATGACCTCACCCTTCTGAACATGCAGGGGAAGCTATGGTAGACTTCACTTGTCATTAGAACCCGCTCCTCATGTAAATATAAATGAATTGGGATCATTTAAGGGTCATGGGAAAAAGTCAAACATTTAGGTGGTTATGAATTCATTAGAATGACAGGCTGAAATTGTTTTGTAATATTGTAAGTTACAAAAATGACAGACATCTTCCACACTGCACCTTTAACGGAGCCAGGGCGGTGGCTCAGTGGATGGAGCAGCCACCCTTTGGAAGCGGAGGTGGCCCATTCTTGAGTCCATCTTGAGACAGGCAGCAGTGTCACTGGCCACGACACTGATGCCCCCACAGCCCCAAGTCGTCATTGTAAATGAATAATAAAAAAAAATAAATACTGTTAACATGGCATCGTATGACAAATTATTTGGGCAACTTAAAGGTGCATAGTGCGAGACCTCTAGAAATATTACAGAACGATGACATACTGATATTTTCATGAATTCATAATCACGTTTTATTTGTATTTTTTCTATTTTGCTAAAATGAGCCCATTAAAGCATATTTATATGGGGGGGGGGGGTGTCCTCTCTATGGAGGTCACCATGTTTTTGTAGAGGTAAAAGTGAACATACTAAACATCTTTTGAGTTTTAAGAACAACTGAAGTTTACCGTAGGTTCTCCTACATGTTCAGAAGGGTGAGGTGTGAGGTGATGGATACAACATGCAACTTCACCTCTAGAGGTCACCAAATCTTACACACTTGCACCTTAAGGGGTTAAATCATTTTTAGAATCCACCCTAATTGGTTTGTGAAACAGTTTTATACAATTCTTCCTTTTGTCGATAGTTTTATCCAAAAACAACATACAGCACATCCGAGGCGAGAAGGTGCATCAAAGACAATTCATGCTGCTATGAGGCACCAGTTTGGAACTCAACTGAACGATACTCTGGGTGCTGTTAAGGGGAGGAGCTGAGTTTCCTTTGGGGGTGGAGCTCTCTGTGGACTCCACAGCTGTGAGTGGTAACAATTCACTAAGGGGAAACATTCTCAATTGGAGCGTCTTCTCTAATCAAGTTACCCCAGACAAACACCGCTGAATAAATACCTTGAATAATACCTTCAAAAGAATGATCTTTCGTAACATGAATCATTTAAGAAAAGCACTAAAATGTTAACTGATAAATGCATTCATTTCATACATAAGAATAGGTATCTGATCCCTTGTAAACATTGCGGGTGTCAATCTTATGAATGAATGTCTTATGTAAGTCTGATTGAAATACACAAAGTGTAGAAGCATCCACATGTTTTTTTAATGAATAACAAAATAAGAACTCATATCAAAACATGCACAAGGTCTAAAAAGCTATACATTGATGTAGATTAATTCATGTTCCTCCTCCACCAAGGACACAGTCCTCATAATTATCATCATGTCTTATGACAACGTTCACATTTTGTATCATAAAATGTACACATAGTTCTTGTAGATGTATGACCATTATTTGGAGAATGAAGACTCACTTATTTTAATCCCTTATACCTGTACCATCGTTAATCACTGCCTTTGATTTGAAAAGTTACTGAGAGTGACATGTGACAGTGACATCATGGAGAGAACCAACACAATGGTTGTTTCCAGTCATTACCAGCTGATTTGACCTAATTTCGCTCATTCAGTCCCATAATGAGAGGCGAGTGTATTTATGGGATGGTGACTGGAGCTCTACTGATGAAGATCACAAGATGTGTCTGAAAGCTCAATGGACCATTCACAGATGAACATAGTTGAACTTAACCAAAACGTATTTGAATGATGCAGCGTTAGCTGATGTCAGAACAGAATGGGTCATAAATACATGAAGCTGGAAAGAATTAGCCAAAATATGCTTTTATTTTGAAATTTGTCCATCCACTGTGAGTGTGATTTTGTCATGCCTGATGTTTATGTGCGAGGATGGAGCCCAATCAAGCCCAGCTGTGTCCAGTAGCCTCCATTCACAGGGCCTCCGCTCGCTTTCTTAGCCTTCTAAATAAAAGTCCCACTTTAGACGACCACCCCCATTTGTTTCCAGTCCTTTTGAAATCAATGTTTTTCTGTAATTTTGAGCACAGGGGAAGTGTTTGTATATATTCAAATGGATTGGAATTGTCTGAAACAGTGGTTCTCAACTGGACTGGGTTAGGGCCCCACCATCACCCGTTAATGACGAGCCGTGACCCAAATCACTGTAAGAAAATCCATATTTCATCTAGCAGGTGTCATATTTGCATTTTGCCATGATCACTTAGCATATGTAATCAAACCATGCTGGTTTTAGTTTATCTGTGTATATTAGGATTACAGTCAAAAGGCCCACTGAAAATGAGTCCGCGACCCACTCATGGGTCCTGACCTCCCAGTTGAGAATCACTGGTCTACAAAACCGAACTCTAATTTTCAAAAATTATTAATATTATTGTTTTTAGGGGGTGTTATTTCATTCACCGAGAACCACTGTCCAATGTGGTTGTAGTCCTTTCAATGTTTTGGATTTAAGTCAGATTTTGCATTATCACCCCATCCCTCCTCACTCCAAAATGAACCATCTAAAAACACTACATTTACACCTCATGTAAATATACATTAATGGGCTCATTTAAGGGTAATGGAAAAAAATAAGAAATTTAGGCGATTATAAATTCCTGAAAATGTCTGTATGTAATTCTTATGTAATATTTTCAGAAGTGACAAAAATGACCGAAATCGTACTCTCTGCACCTTTAAAGGCATTTTTTTGTTGTGTTTTGAAACACTTGTTCTTCCTGTCATCTGGCTTGAATGACCTTGAACAGCAGAGTCCTGTCTCAATATTCAAACTGTTTTAAAGATGTAAAACCCCAGAGTCTGTGTGTTTGAGTGGAATCAGAGGAAGGTCTGCAGCAGCAGCAGCAGCAGCAGCAGCAGCATGGGCAGTATTAATATGAAATGAAATATGGGCTATTCTAGTGCACCACCTATGCCTTTGTACTGGCATTAATTTGGATTTCAAAGCTCGGCTCCTCTCCTTGTCTTCCACCAACCTTGATTAGTACACTAGAGCATTCTGTACTGTACAGCTGCTGCTGCTGCTGCTGCTGCTGCTGCTGCTGCTGCTTTCCAGGAAGTCGTGTGTGATGTGGTGTGTGAAACAGGAGGAATGTGACAGCTTTGCCATAATGGAGTTTGAGCAGTTGGTTTAACCCATTTCTCTGGGAGCTGCAGCGATTTCTTTATTCTTCTTGGGGCAGCAGAGAGGTGGCGAGGATGCTTTGGACCTCGCTGACATTAGTGACACTTGCAACACAGTTGTCAAACCCACTTTCTGCACGAGCCATGTGATTCCTGGCAGAGCGAAGAATGGGAGAGGGGCTTCGACCATGTCGTCTGATGCAACACATCGCAATGGAGAAAACAATAACTCCCTCATAGTTTGAGGCATAGACTGTTCATAAAGATGGGGCGTTGCGTCCGTGGTTTCAGCGGAGTGGTTTTGAGGCAAATCGTGGCCGTGTCTCTTGTCGCCATCTTGCTGAATCCTAACTCCTCCCACTTCCCTGTTCATTCAAAAGTGGGCAAAGAGGCGGAACACACAGAGCTGTGGGTTGGCTCGTAGTGCCGTCACCTCATCCGCGGTACGTGCCAGGTCAGACCAACTGTCAGTCAAGCGACCATTGCCCTTGTTCTTATGCGTAATTTCAAATGTGGATAAAATGAAAATACACGATTTAGAAAAAAATGCACCCCCGTACAGTTGTCACGGTAACAGGTGACTGATTGAGGCCAAAATCGTAGTTCATAATCAGAACCGGAGTTTATACTAGACTTTAAACCTGTCAGTCAAGAATGCACAATTTCAAACGTCGCTAAAATCTTAGTTAGAAAAAAATTCGCCTCCTGTACAGTTGTCATAACACACGTGACTTATTGAGACCAAAACTGAAGTTTGTACCAGACTTCAAACATGTTTCATTCACCTCTGAAGTTCATCATTTTGTGTGGGGATTGACTCACTTTTGAAGTCAGCCCTCATTGGCCACCCAATGAACTGCAAGTGTTTTCGCTTCCTATTGTGCTTCATTCATCTGCACTGGAGGTTGCCCCTCGGTCTGAGGTGACACTGAAGTCAAAGTCGCCTGATCGGCCCAGACAGGTCCAGTAGGTAGGAGGCGACGGTGGGTCATGGTCACACATTGTTTAGCATCTGGTCTGCAGCTGATTTCAAAACGGGTTTATTTTAGTACACAGCGGAATGATTGACAGGTCTGCTGGTTTTCTCTCCAGTTGCCAATAGAAACAGTAAACGTTGTTTTGACTGCGACGTCGCTCACTGTCTGTCACTGTGGTCTTTGAAACACTGAGCTGACTTTGAATAGAACGTGTTTTGTGTGTAACTGGTGGAGAAACGGTGAACAGAGCAGCAGATGAGCAGTCAGTGAGAAGACTGAGATGAAATACAGGTTTACAGACTTTTCATTAAAAGTGCTGTGTGTAAGATTTACTGACATCCACTGGTGAAATTTCACATTGTATCCATCACCTCACCCCTCCCATTTGAACATGCAGGAGAACCTATGGTAGACTTCACTTGTCATTAAAACTCAAAAGATGTTTGTATGTCCACTCTGGGCTACTGTAAAAAATATGGCGGCCCCGTAGAGAGGACCCGCTCCTCATGTAAATATACGTTAAAGGCCTCTTTTTAGGGTAATGTACAAATAAAGTCATACATTCAGGTGATTATACATTTGTAAAGATGCCTGTATATAATTGTTTTGTATTTATACACCTATGTAATTTATTAAGCTACAATGAATTAAAATCATGTTAGAGTTAAAAAAAAAGAAGCTCATATGGGAAACAAGGGCTGAAATATGATCAAAAAGACCATAAAATCAGTATATTTATATATATGTGTCTTAAAAAATACTAATTGTAAAGGGTTAGAAACAGTTTAAAACTGTAAAGTGATCAGATGGCCAAGTTTTCCGACACTGCTAAGCTCCGGATGAGGAAACAACGTATCACGAATTTTCAGGTATGTGGTGGGTAATGGATAGTGTGAAACTGTTGTAAATAACTCAATAAGACATTTTTGATTGTGAGGAGAATATATGTATAATGCTTGAGAGAGTTAAAAGTACATTTTGTTCCAGTTAGTATGAATGAGTGAAATAGCCGCCATCTTGTGGAAATTTGCCAAGGGTCTACGTTGTTCATATGTGTACGTGCATATAAGTGAAGTGAATGCTTCAGCTTCAGTTGTAAATACTGTTTCAAGCATGTCTCCTACAAACATTATATACATTTAAACGGCAAACAACAAACATGTTTAAATACATGTGATAGTGATCTGATGTATTTTGTAACGAAGCCAAAATCAAATAGAAAGATTATATGTGGTGTATTAAATATTCAATCTCTCAGATCTAAATCATTTCTCAATAATGATTTAATAAATAAACACCATTTTGATCTGCCCTGATTAAGTGAAACATGGCGTCAATTAGATGACTACATATATATCTTTAAATGAAGCAGCCCCATAACGTAACCCCATTAATGTCCATATCCCTAGAGATAATGGCAGAGGTGGAGGAGTTGCAGCAATATTTGACCATGACCTTTTATTCACCCCTCGACCCACAGGAAATTATAAATCATTCGAGTATCATACTCTTAAGAAACGTAAAATAATTTCCTCCAGTCCAGTAAGAAAATTAGTTTAATGTGTAGAAATAGTTCTGACTACAGTCAACTCAACAAATCAACAAATCAACAACAAACAAATATTGATGCATTGGCATCAACATTCTGAAATGCTCTGTTATGTTTCAGTGCAGAAAGGCCTAGCCGTCATCACTTCTTCTCCCTCTCTCTGTCATTTCAGGTTTCATGGAGACTAAAGTTTCTTCAGTTGACATGTCAGATGGCTGTTAAATGTATGACTTTGATTTAAATACAAACTGATAGAGCTATCACACTGCTTGATGCACAGCTAAAGCTAACAGCTAAGACCTGCTAGCTCCAGGGCTAACAGCCAACCGCAATTGTAAATAGGAGCGGTCTGAGCTGAAACTGTCGCAAGAGTGGTTTCCACAGACAGTTCAGACAGAGAACATGTTTATCTGGTGTGTTACTCACAGTTTGTGTCTCTGTCCACAGCATTATGTCTGTCTCTGTGCTCGGCTGCTCGCTTAGCTGAGTTGTTCTCTGATTGGGTCCTTGTTTGATTGACATCCTCTAGTGCAGGAACATATGCCCAATGAGAGAACACCTACTTCAGTTACATCACTGGAGTAGGGTATTGAGAGGAGCGGACTTTGCTGCTCCTGTTGAAGCTGCCACCCTCTTTGTTAAATTACTCAAACATGCATTTAGGTCATTTTATGAGGGCTTGACCAGTTTATTTGTGATACTTCTAGACTACAACAGTGTGTTTATCTCGAAAAGTGAGGAAAATCATAATAGGTCCCCTTTAATGCTTCACCTAGAAGATTAATGTGTACATCACTGAGCAGTGCTCTGTTATTCTCCGAACTATTCTGATCAAGGTTCCATAACTAAGAAGGGGCAGTAGTGTCTCAGTGGTCAGAGCAGTTGCCTCTTTAGGCAAAGGTCAGAACCCACTCGGACCCTGCTGCAGTGTCACTAGCCCTGACACTGGTCCCCCAATGGTACTGGTAGAAATACCCTGTGACGCAGATTAATGGATAAGCTATAATGACATGACATGACATGACATAACTGAGAACTCAAACTAAACTATCCAAACAGTCCCATCAACCCACAAATGTTGCTGAGGACCTTGATACATATGAGTATGAGTTCCTTTCATAAATTCCTGAATTTGGTCAAGTATCATGGCATTTCTGACCAATGATGATAAATGGGTTAATAACAACACCACTATACCAACACTGGTCATTGCCCTTAATCCTGGACAAATGTGTCCCTCCATCTTTGGGTTGTATCATGACCTGTTAGTTCAGCTGGTCATTGACCAACAACCACATGTCACACAAACTGTAACATCACAGCTCAAGGTTTCAAGGTCAGCGTCATCCTCCTCGCGAGCAGATATGTGATCCATCTTCCCTGGGTCACCTCTGCAGACGGCCGTCCCTGTCCCTCTGATTTAAGAGCTAAATGCAGTGAGGTGGTGAAAATCTGTGGTGTAAGGAAGTATAGGTGTTGTTTGAAACATCATTTATCTCTAAGAGTAAAAATGAGGAAAGTTTATTTGATAAGTAACTAGATCTAACTTCAATAGACGATACTTTGAAATGAGCATTTTGTTATTGAATGTGAGGGTTACACTTAAAATGTGAACATTAAGTTTGTGTTTGTTATCAATTCTGCTTCATTGTTTCTATAACAGTTTTAGTCATTGCTGGTCTCTCAACCCAGATGTCATGAATTTTCAATTCTTTCAATTCTCAAACTTCTTGAAGTCCGGTAGGATAGTAAAAATACAATTTCAGTGAGAAGATGGAACAATAGCTATAATAACGTTTTTTGTTTTTTTCTTTTTTTAATCTTTGTAGAAAATAAGAAGAAAACTAACGGAATGTCTAGCAGGGGATTTGTTTATGTTCTACATTTGATGACCAGTGTCTCATGACCCACATCTCCTTGACGCTCTGGCCATTCTGGCTGCACGAGCACCTCAGAACAAACCATCAGGTTTGCCACATAGCCTGAGGCCCAGCTGTGTTCCACCCATAGACTGTACAGATGGACTTAGCGTCCGTGACGTCACCCATTTGTTTCTGCAGAGTGCATTTGAAGCAAATTGTGGGCATATGCCTTGTCGCTATTGTGCGTCTATGGGGGTTTGCACCTTTTTGGAGTCAGCCCCCAGTGAGCTTCATCCATCTGCACCGGAGGTTGATCCTCGGGTCCAGCACCGTTTTCAGAATCCATGCAATTAACCTTAACTGGGCTGAGGGCTCGAGGAGTTGTCCTGTAATCAGGGGGTCAGAGCTTTAATACCAACCATCCCAAAGTATCCTCCTTCAATCATGGACTCAGAACCTGAGGGAAAGATCCAATGAGATCAAGTCTGATGCTACTTGGGTGGCAGTGACACTGACCTATCATTGTGTACTAGTGTGTAGTTGTGACCAGAACTGTTTTTGAAAACAGGGGAATATTGAAGTCATATCAAGAACCAAACTGCTGCTCTGTGACTGAACACGCAGCCAGTGACCAACAACCAATACTCAACAGAATCACAGGGCTTCCATTCTGTGGTGCTTATTAGTTTAGTGCAGTGATTTCCCTCTCGTGTTTTCCCTCGCGCTTTTGAAATGTTTTCCTCAAGTTGGGTCGTGACTCATCATTAAGGGGTCTTGAACCCAGACCAGTTGCAAGCCACTGGTTCAGTGCCTTTGATCTATTGCTTTGAACTTCTTAAACTGTGATTCAGAAGGAACAAAATGATCTGCACTGAAGCAGGGATTCTGGAATGTGTAGTCTGATCCTTACAGAGTGATATATTTACTTTGATCCACGTCCAACACTTCCCCTAATGGAGAGCTGCCTTGTTTGGCTTCACCTCGAGGCAACACAATGATAGTGTGTTCCTCACATCTCTACACTAAAAGTAAATATGTGTCAAGGTCAGCACCATGGAGCAGCTCCACCTGAGTTCCCCCTTCGACTGAAGCCCTGCAGAGTGTTTACAAGCAGCTGCAGCCTCAACCCAACAATGACACAACTCACTCTATGACTGAACAGCAATTTCCACAACATTTCCTCTCCTGTCGGTGACTCATTTATCTCAGCATTAGTCCCTGACTGAATACCTGATGTGGTATCAGTGACGCCCATGCAGGCAACGTGAGGCGGAGGAGGAAGAGGTGGGCCTGAATGCAGCCCAGCCCCGGGCTAAAGGCTAATTACATTTCTGACTTGCTGAAATGGCAGCGACTCCTCGGAGAGCGTTCTGGAATAACACTCAGGCCCGTATCAGATATCGGATGATTGATTCTGACCTCATAATTACTCTGATGTATTAATAAATCATCCATTTCTTTTTGTAAATCCAGGGGCCTGACAACGCTATGGGAATCATCAGCCGGTGTATGTTTCACACGGCACAAGTTGAAAGGTTAAAGTGCATATATCACATCACGCCATGGTGTAAGTGTGTCAGCAAATGGTGATTGCTGCTGGAAGCTTTGTCAGTCTGTGTGTGTGTGTGTGTGTGTGTGTGTGTGTGTGTGTATGAGAGAGAGAGAGAGAGAGAGAGAGAGAGAGAGAGCAAAGTGCTTGTCAAACAATCTCTCAATGATTGTCTCAGTTTCCTGCTGCCTAACTGCAGCACTTTCAAACAATGATTAATGCCAAAGTCCTTCCAGAGAGAATAGCCTACATCACCATCATCATCATCATCATCATCATCATCAGCACATATGGTTCACAGAGCTTTATTTACCTGCTCAGCACTAATCAAAAGCATCGCTGGCTCAAATTGAGGGGCAACCTCCGCTGCAGATGGATGAAGCACAATAGGATGTGAAAATACCTGCAGTTCATAGGGTAACCACTGGGGGCTGACTCCAAAAGGGAGCGCATTCCCTCAGTCTCCCATGTTAAAATGATCAACATCAGCAGTGGATGAAACATGTTGGTACAAACTTCAGTTTTGGTCTCAGTCAGTCACAAGTGTTACCATGACAACTGCACAGGAGGTGACAGGGGACGTCACGGACACTATGTCTATCTTTATATACACTCTATGGTTTTAATCCTCAAGCTGGTACATGACTGGATCATGACGCTGTTGTCATGCATCCATCTCGAGGTTGGCCGGTCATGCTGACACCATGAGGGAACCCGAGCACAGGGTCAGCTTGAAGTTTTTAGCAAAGTCTTTATTTGTGCCAACAACGGGACACACAGGAATCAGGCAAAAGCAAAGTCAAATACAATCCGGGATCGAAACCAGGTAGGTTATCACTCATAAAAACAGGAAACACAGAAACATGATGTTACATAGAATGTTCAATAACAATACACGTTTAAGTCCATCTTGGTTTAAGTCCATCTTGATCTCCGGGCTCATCATGGCTCGCCTGCTCGACTATTCAACTCGGGTCTCGCCTGATCTAGTTTTGACTATAGTCTATCGACATCAACAAGGCCATAAACAACAGGAAGTGCTGCAGGGCCTTCTCCTCAACTAAAGCTTTAACAAATACATGGTGAGTTTGAACAATGACTCCACCTGCAACATAATACATTACAAAACTAAACAAACCTGCGAGTGTGAGTAATTTTAATAAGGTTTTTGTAGCGCACATGTTTTGATTGACAGCCAGCACTTTACTGCAAATTGGTGCAATGGCCACTGGCAAAGGAAGGAAGAATATTGAGAAGATCTTATCTGGGCTAAATTACAGCCAGAAGAAGGAACCTGTTGTTGTTGAGCTGGAGGCTTCATTTTCTAGGTTAACATGGTTGATTTGTTTTCTGGCTCCGTCGACCTCGTCTCACTCCTCACAGCCAGGGGAACGCGGCTGAAGAAAGAAGACAGACTCCTCTTCCCCTCCAAGCAAGAATAAGATGTTGGTCATGTGGCACTCTCTTTGAATTTCTTCAGAGACTCATTTTAGACACGTGTGTCTATGTTTGTCAAACAATGTCAGGCAATAATTACTGTGCGATTATCCTGTGGCTGCCTTATATTTTGTTCTGTTGCATGAAGATAAGCCTTATAGTTGATATCTTATACATATATATTTATGCACAAACACCGATCTGCCTTATGAGTGGTACTGCTTTGCTACCGAAAGGGAGCTAGACTGGATGGCTAGACTGGCAGACTCCTTAAAGAGGCCCTCCCACAAATTGGTATGACTATATTAGACCAAATTAATATTTTGTGAGTGGTTACGTTCCACAGGCCTTTAAAAGTAGCAGTAATCAAGCCGTTACTTAAAAAGCCTAACCTCGAGGGTGGCATCCTAGCTAACTACAGACCAATGTTTAATCTCCCTTTTATATCAAAGATTTTGGAAAAAGGTGTAGCAACCCAGTTGTGTGACCACCTGCATACCAATAATTTATTTGAAATGTTTCAGTCTGGATTTAGGACCCACCATAGCACATAGACCACACTATTAAGGGTAATATACTGGTCCTGCTGGATCTCAGTGCAGCATTTGATACCATAGACCATGAGATCCTACTGCATAGATTAGAACAAGATGTCGGTATTAGAGGAACAGCACTTGCCTGGTTTCAGGTTTACTTATTGGAGAGATTTCAATTTGTTAATGTAAATGAGAAATCCTCCATACGTACTATAGTTAATTATGGAGTTCCACAAGGTTCCGTACTCAGTCCAATTCTTTTTACTCTCTACATGCTGCCATTAGGCAATATTAAGACAATCAGAAATAGCCTATCCCAAAAAGATTCAGAAAAACTAATAGATGACTTTATAACTTCTAGGCTGGATTTCCGTAACTCTTTAATGTCAGGAGTCCCAGTAGGTCCATGAAAAGCCTCTAGCTGGTCCAGAATGATGCAGCCCGCATCCTGACTTGAACCAGAAGACGAGATCATATAACTCCCGTCTTGGCTTCGTTACACAGGCTCTCAGTAAAAAGTGGAATCGATTTTAAAATCCTGCTTCTTACTTACAAAGCCCTAAATAATCAAGCCCTGTCCTACATTAGAGAACTTATCACTCCCTACGATCCGAATGGATCACTCCGCTCTCTAAATTCAGGTAGTAGAACCTTTAGCTACCGAGCTCCTCTCCTGTGGAACCAGCTCCCACCCCCAGTTTGGGAGTCTGATTCTGTCTCAACCTTTGAGGTGAGACACAAAACTTACCTTTTTGACATAGCTTATGGTCAAAACTAGATCAGGTGAGACCTGAGTTGAATAGTCCTCAGTAAGATGCTATGGGCTCAGACTGCTGGGGTGGAATTTCCCATCATGCACTTAGAATGAGCACATAGATTGAGCACCCTTGCCCTCAGATTCTCACCCCTGCCACAAACCCTATGTTCCCCCTCCTACATTTAACTCAGAAAACCACATGCACTATCTTAAACAATTTTCAACTATTTTTCCAGCTTTGCTGTCGTTGGTGAATGAGACAAAGGCAAGATGGCGACAAGGACACCGGCATACCAAGTCTCAAGCCATGATTGATCTAGGTGTGAGTGAGGCGGGTGTGTGGTATGGAAGGAGCGGGAATCCCACAGGAGGAACAAAGCAATTTTGCATACGAAGGATTGTGGAGTGTGGTGATTGGAGTCTGTGAGTCTGAGTCCGTGAGAAGATAGAAGGGTCTGATTGGCTCAAACTCAGTGTCCTGATCTTGTTAATTTAATCAAGAAGGTACCTTTTATTGACCTCTGTCTTGATCAAAGGGATGGGGGTTTTGGGGGAGCTATCTGTGAGGGCAATAAAACTCCTGTTCAGGCTTTCAGGGGTACATGTATTTCCCACCTTTGTTCACATGGCATGAGATCCCAACAATGTTTAGTATGTCCAAAATAACAATTAAACTGCACCTGAGAGCACTGCAGTCACTCATGACTATGGCCTAATGGTACAGAAATGTTATTATGGGATGGCTACACTGTCAGTTTGAGTGTGACAATTAAGTTAATATGATGAAGATTATTCGGTTTTAACATATTAAATACTTGCATGTGACGGATTTGCATGGATGGTAAAAACATCATGGATCACACACATACACACACACACACACACACACACACACACACACACACGTATAAAATAACACACACACACCAACACCAACACCAAACATATATTAGCACCATGTATGTATAAATTAGAAATAATCACAGTCCAGATTATTGATGGCGAATGCTTCCATTTAACTTTTCATTTATTAAGTTATCTAATATGTAAAAAGAGTAAATGGAAAAATAAGTACATACCTAAACCCAGCTGTTCCCAGGCCTGGAGCAAATGATTCCCTGTCAACACATCTGCTAAATGGAGGTGGGCTGGAGGGTCAGTGACATTCTGAACATAACTTAGTCAGGTTTCAAAATCACCACCAATTTCCTCCAGCAGCCTTTCCACAACCCCTCGGGTCTCACATCACTCAGAGGAGAAGCCCACACAGTCATATACAACATTTAGAATTGTTTTTGTGTTTTTTTGTTTTGTTTTTTAAATAGTCCATTACATGAAGGTCCTGGCTTGTTGTGTTTTAGCTAACTGTGGGATTTCAGCATAGGAAATGAGACTCCGGCTCTGGAGCAGGTTCTCACAGAGTGAAGTGTAAACTGTAAAAACTGTATCAAATTCTGCGTCAGCAGCAAACATATTTTCTCTCATCAGAGTGGGAAAGCTTTTCGAATGTGGACCCGTGATTTGTTCTGTTGCCGGTTGCTGAGCTAGGTACTAAGTCGTCTCGCCTCAACACGTCTAGAGGTAAATTTGTTAAATTAGGCTAAATTTGTGATTGAATAGCCCTCAGACTCTTCTGTGCAGAAGTCGTGTGCAGGGTATTGTCTGCAGTTAACAAAGAGATATTATTGTTGTTGTGGTTGTTGTTGCTGATGCGCTGTCAACAGACACTTCTCCAGATGACATCATTAGAATCAGCTTATGATTCCTGATCATGAAATATCTTCATTGATCCGTCTCAAGACCGCAGCTCAAAATAGGAAGTGGAGAAATGACATAATAAAGGGGAATACATCTCTCCACTCTCTCTGTGCTTCCACAGATGTCTGCATTGTAGCTATTACATGTCTGAATTGCATCATTATATTGTCATAAGCACATGCTTCACAATCTCTCCACTCGTCTCGGGTTGTTTAAAACCCTTCAAACAGAAGCTCTTGTTCGAGTCCAATTGCGGTAAATGTTCTGGTGCAGGTCAATGGAGGAAATTCAATTGTGGCCCTGGAGGGCAGAGAGAGGCCCCATCTTACTCCCAGGCCCCTTACAAGTAATTAATGTTGCAGTGGGCTCAGGAGGAGGCATCTCTCTAAAATCTCCTCCTCAGTGAGGGCGGGGTGGGGTGTGGGGGGGGGGGGGGTTCTGACCTTGGGGTCTGCAGCACACTCTATTGTTCATGTCTCTGGTGGGAGCAGCCCACTTGGCTAATTGGTGAGGCAGAGTTCATTTGGCTTTGCCAGCAGGGATGTGGGGAGTGAGTGAGCAATTAGAAAGTTGAATTAAACGTAGTATTCCCGAACACCGGAGAGGAGAGTGATGCCACATGGTGTGACCACAGGGTTGCTCCACGCTGTGTGTGTGTGTGTGTGTGTGTGTGTGTGTGTGTGTGTGTGTGTGTGTCGTCCCGTGGTTCTAAGGGGGGGGGGGGGGGGGGGGGGGGATGGAAAAGAAGCTCATATCTAACTGATCTGTTTTTATTTTACGCTATAATCATATAATCCAAAGACACTCTTTGAGATTTGGTGACATCTAGAGGTGACGTATCCATCACCTCACCCTTCTGAACATGCAGGAGAACCGATGGTAGACTTCAGTTGTTATTAAAACTCAAAACATGGTGGACCCCGTAGAGAGAGGAGCCCACTCCTCATGTAAATATACATTAATGGGCTCATTTAAGGGTAGTAGAAAAATGATACATGTACATGATTATATATTCAAGAAAATATCAGGATGTCATTGTTCTGTAATATTTTTAGAAGGGAGAAAATTTGACACACTGCACCTTTAATGACAAAGTCAGGATCATGCTAAACCTTGATACATGTTCATTATAGCTCTTTTTAGACAGGCATCAAGCTCATTCATAAAACCTTCAGTATATATCATCTTGTTTTCCATCCCATAATTTAACACATTGCACCTTTCAATCCAGCCCGTGTTTGCTTGAATACTTTGACAGTTTATTGCTGTGTAGGTCATCTGTACACATTTTAGACAAGTAGAGCTGAGTGGTAGCACATGTGCCTCAAATGCATGAGGTTGTGGGTTCAATGCCCAGTCTCCCAAACCTATGTTGCTTTGGATAACAACGTCTGCTGACTGTAGAAAGTACTGTTGTCATGCATCGTCAGCTTTGTTCGTTTGTTTTTGTGTGCTTGAGTTTAGTTTGTGTTGTTTTGTGCACTTCCTATTCTATTTTGTGTTTCCTGTCTGTCTGCACACTGTCAGTCTTGTCTGTGTCTCGTCTGATTCCCTGATTGTCTGCACCTGTGGTGATTCCCTGATTGTCAGCACCCGGCCCTGGTCCCCTCTCTCCTTCTCAAGCTCCCCTCTCCCTTTGTCTGTTGCCAGTGCGTCGTTCCTGTCATGTTCCTGTCATTTTCCTGTCACGCCATCAACCAAGCTTCACACGCCTGGTTGTTAACATTGCTTTGTGTGAAATGTATGTTTAGTTGGTTAGATCCATGTTAGTTTTTCACGTCTATTAGTTAGATAGATTTTTGTTAAGCCTGTTGCTCCTGTTCATTTTTGACCTTTCCAAGAGTCAATAAATACTCTCAATAATCTGACTGCCTCCTGTTCTCATGCATTTGAATCAAAGCCTTGAGTGTTCCATAACAACTGTAAAACATGGTGGCCCCCATTGGGTGGACCCACTCTTGGTGTAAATATACATTAAAGGGCTCATTTAAGGGTAATGTAAAAAGCAAGTCATACAATGGGGTGATTATGCATTTGTAAAAATGTCTAAATATATGTTTTTCTATTTCACATTTTTTACTTTTAACTGTTAAAAGTAAAAAAAATAATCTCTAGATTAATGCAGAGGTTTTTCTATTTGAGGGGAACGTTCCTTTAGTGATGATATTTATATTTAGCGTAAACCAACAGTGAGATTTTAGGAGTTACTAAAGAGCATGTGATGTGATGCTGTCATAATAAACTTCATGGATGATGTCATCGCATCAAACCAAGCTTAAAGGTGCAGTACATAAGGTTCCTGTCTAAAAAAAGATTACAGTTTAGTTAAGGAGGACCTCTCATCGTTTTGTATTTCCAGCCGACACAACCTCTCACCACCCACCAGGACCATCTCACCACCTCACTCAGCTGAATGGCAGGATTCCACTTTACTGTGATTGTGAAGAGCCTCCGCGCTCCCCAGGCCCTGCCCCCTGGACGCAAACATTAACAATCCATTTCCACATTTTAAGGTTATGCGCGTCTTTTTGGGGCAAATCTCATGTAGGCTGTCAGCTGCACCTAAAAATAAAGATGCAAATCAGAGGACAGCAATGTGACAGAAGATCCTCTCTTGGAGGAGGGTGAGGAGTGTGAGGCTGCATGGCTCTGTGGGAGGGAGGAGCTGATGATGCCCCTGCAGGCCTCCACAGTGAGCTGACAAATGCAGAGTGTTGCACTATCACAGGCTCTGTGGTGCTGATGAAAGGAAGGAGCTCGAACAAGGCCAGGAAACAAAAACACAAACAAAGGAACAAAACGGTTCAGTTCCCATTCTCAGTCTGATGTCTACCTTGTGCACGCCATGGCCTATTTACCTCCTTACTTCACCCTGCCTCCTCATCTTCCTCTCACCTGTCACTTACCATCAACCAGGAGGAAAAGGCAGGATCAGATCTTTATACAGTTATTCATTAAAATATAACTCAAATAATATTTTGTCAATAATAATAATAATAATAATAATATCAATAATAATATCAACAATAACAACAACTAATAATAATAATAATAATAATAATAATAATAAGATAATAACAGTAATAACAATCATCATCATCGTCATCATCATCATAATTAGTGTTTTTATTAACGATAATAATGATAACAATACTATGAATAATAATAATAATGATGATAGTGCTAGTAAAAATGATAAGAGTAAAAAAATTACAATATCTCTGGGTTAGATCAATAGCTCAAGGTGAAAGAATATATTATAAGGTCAAGGTAACTTGCATCTTGTATCTTTATTGGACCGTTACAGATTATTTAATATTGAATTCCTTGTCATATGCATCCTCCAGTTCCTCTGCCAGATATTCGTTCACATATTTAAAGCAGTACCACGGCTCCCACACGTCCATCAGTGGGCGTGGAGAGTGACAGCAGGTGGAGTGGGACATTCCTCAAATGTCTGTGCTCTGTGTGTACACAAGGTTAAAGATGAGCTCTGAGGGGACGGAGCAGTCGAAAGAATTTACTCACTCAAGGACTTCAAATATATTCACTTTGGTTTTGTGTTCCGTGGAGGAGGAGGCTACGCTCGTAGTACAGGTTCCACGGTATTTTACCTTCCATGTTTCTACTGAACCAGGTCCAGAGGATAGTGGCAGGTTGCCTTGGCATCAAAGAAGCAGCATGTGGTAAGTGTGCATTGATTGTCAGCCTTAATGCTCAGGCATCATTTTAGTCTACGACCCTCTTGAGTCATTAACGACAAAATTGTATTAAATAACTTCAGCCCGATTCAAAACTACCAAAAATTATACTAACATCACTTTGAGGATGTTAACCCTTTAAATGCTAATCAAATTTTTTGGATGAAAAAATTTGCTATTTTCCATCAAACAAATAGAACGTGTCTAGGGGACTGGTTTTAAATCAGTCATGCGTGGGTCTGTCAAAGTTTACCCAAATATTGATTTTAGGGCATTTATAGCTTTTGTGTAGCATTAGATTTAAAATGCATTATCTTCTTAAGTCACTAGTGGACAACATGTCCCACTGACTCCCATCAAAAAGTATAAATGGCCATAAAGTCAGTATTTTGGGTAAACCTTTAAATGGATAAAACCCTCAAATGATTTAATGTTTGGTAGTTTTGAACATGGCCTATGGCCCACCCCGACAAAATGACAGACAGATAAGTGCGCGGTGAAATCTGCTCATGTGGACAAACATGTCAATAGTGATGCATAAGGGTTGAGTGTCTGACCACAGGATGGGCTCTTTCCCTTATAGACAGGTTGACTGGGCAACAGTGAAGGAGAGAGTTTCTCCAGGCAGGATGCCTTGTTATGGTGATCCAGGGGCTAAAAAGCCAAGTGGGACCACTTGCAGAGGCCCATGTGGGCATTGCAGAGGCAGGAGGGCGGTCCACTGGCTGGAGGAGCAGGCAGCACTAGAGCTGGAGGGAACCAGAACCACTGATGTGTGGACGGAGACACGGCCCCCATAAAGCAAACCACCTGGAAAGAGTGGGAGTCAGCACAGATAGGCTGTTGTGGGTCTTCAGGGGCCAGCAACTTCACAATGTTCTATATTAAAGGTGCACTGTGTAAGATTTGGTGACCTCAAGTTGCATGTTGTATCCATCACCTCACCCTTCTGAACATGCAGGAGAACCGATGATAGACTTCAGCCAAACAACGTTTATTATGTCCACTCTAGTAAAAACATGGCGGCCTGTGTGTGCGGACCAGCTCCTCATATAAATATATATCAATAGGGCTCATTTTAGGGAAAAGGAAAGACAATAAAACATGTCAGTATGTAATTGTTTTGTAATTCTTTTAGAAGCGACAAAGGTAAATACAATCTTACACACTGCACCTTTCAAGGGTAATGGAAATAAAATAAAACATTTAAAACACCCTAAATTAGTGAGAATCTCTGCATGTGATTGTTTTTGAAATATTTTATAGAAGTGACAAAAATGACAAATCTTACACACTGCACCTTTAAGTGTAACATAATTGCACTTCCATACTGGTCTATTTTCCATCATCACCCTTTACATCCCATACCACAGTAATGTAAGTGAGCAGCGATGTGCTGCTGTGTTAAAAGGCTGCACAGTGAGAGCAGCCGCAGCAGCAGCAGCAGTAGTAGCAGCAGCTTCACATCTGTGTGCGTGTGTGTGTGTGTGTGTGTGTGTGTTTGTGTGTGTGTGTGTGTGAGTGTGTGTGTGTGTGTGTGTGTGCGTGCATGCATTCGTGTCTTCAGTGTGAGTGACAATCATTGAAAACAGAGAAGAGTGGAGTTGAAGTGGAGAAATAGTCACTTTAATATGTGAGTGGGAGCATGTGGGTGATTGTGCTGATCGGTCCATGGTGTCACATGCGTGTGCTCAGCACAGAGAACACGGCAAAAACATGCCTGGAATCAGACATATAGCAGAATGGATCATGAATATCGCTGAATGTTTGTTAACCACAGGTCACAGAGGCTTATAATGCCCCTCCCACATGTTGCAACATTGAGTAAACAGGACTCACAAATGTTTGAACAGTTTATTTATATATTCGCCCTGCAACGGATTTCAGTTAGAATTTGATTTAACCCTCAAGAGTTCCTTTAAAAAACATGTTTTCGTCCCTTCGGGAAAAAAAATGGCCTCTTACCCAAAAAATGTCATTTATCAATATTTTCCCCAACTTTAAACGACTCAGTCTTCTAGAACTACTTCAGCCTGAAATATAGGCAAACTTTAGGCATACCTTTGAGATTTTAACCCTTTGAATTTGTTTACACAACTCCCATCGTTTTTTTACTGAAAAAAACAAAAAACAAAGATAATTTCCATAAAACACATTTCAAGTGGTATTTGAATGTTATTATTGATAGGCCCTGAGATGGGTCAATGATTAGTAGCAACACTGATTTTCTTGCATCATCATTTTCTCTGCAGTGTCAGATTAAATGAACTACCTCTGCAAGCTCACATTGTCTCTCTGTACTGCCTTTGGAGTAAAGCCTTGATAGGAATGCTGTTCTTTGATTGCCTTTGTAGTTTTAGGGAATGAAACATGTTTTGAAGCTTTCTCACTTCATTCTGATGTGAATGATGTACCTGCATAAACTATCTGAGCTGCTGATGTATCTTACCCTTCTTTTATTCTTACTATAATGCGTCTTGGTTTCATGTTTGAATTTGTTTAGAGGGCAGTGTGGCTTTTCTTGAGAAAAGGCTTACAAAGTTGGACATGAATCACACACACACACACACACACACACACACACACACACACACACACACACACACACACGCACAGACTTTTTTCCACACAGACCATAGTCCAAAATCATTTCAGGGTGCCTTGCAGAAAACAATATAAATAGTGAAATTTTGCTGCATGCTTACAATGGTAAAAAGTAGCGCCACCTGGTGGTCAAATATAAAAATGTAAAATTGAAAGCCAGCTGTCCAAAATGATATCCAAATTTAAAGGATAGCATTAGATTGTTAGGATAAAAGAGGAATCAAAAATGGCATTTTCAATGGTTGTCAATGGGGCATTCTTTGTCCGAAGGAACAAATGCGTCAGTTTTCACGTAGCATAGCCATTTTCAGCTATTTTGAGAAATGGATAGGACAATTCTAAAATGTTCTAAAAATGAATAGCATCTGGAAAGCTTTATTGAGCTTTATTCATTCAACACAGATGAAACGGCCTCACAATAAAAACAGAATGGCACGAAATGTCTTTAGGACCTATTGAGGGTTAAAGATATATTGAATCACTGATATTGCCCCTTTTCTATTCACATTAATGAATAACACTCAAAAACATAAAAAAGAGCAAAATAATTGTGCAGTGTTCATATTCTTTATTTTACAATTAATTCTATGTTGTGAATGTCAGTGAGCCTGTGTAAGTTTCTGTTTTTTTACAGCAGCATGTGCCTTTGTTTTTATTTTGGGAGTCATGTGTTTTCTATTTGTTTTGATTTGCCATGTGCTTCTGGCTCTATCCTGTCTTTTCTGAGCACACCATTTCCCTGTTGACCTTGACTGCTCTTAAGCCCAGTGTGCCAGACATTCCCTGCCAAATCGTGCCGGTTTGTTTCCTGTGCCGTTCCAGCATTTAGTGAGCTGTATTCCTGACCTGTCTTTAAGATTTTGACCCGTTTGCCTGAACTTTGTCTTTGGATTTTTAGATTCTGTATATCTCTGCCTGGAACTCTTCTTTCTTTCTTCTAGAATTTCTGACCTTTTTACCTGCCCATTGACCAATGAGACTGCCTGCCATTATTGAATGTGCTGCCTACACAATCATTAATAAACAAGCTGCAAAAAACTCACTCCTCCAGAACGCAACTTTGATATTGGTAATAGAGAACTGCTAGCAGCCAAGCTGGCCCTGGAGGAGTGGCAGCACTGGCTCAAGGGGACTAAAGTACTGTTCCTGGTATAGAGGGGTCATAAGGACTTGGAATACATTCGCACAGCTAAATGTCTTTACACCCTCAAAGCAATGGCCAGACGGAACAAGCAAACCAATAACTTGAGGCAACCTTGTGGCGCAAGGTCTCGGAGAAACCGTCCTCCTGGAGCCTCCGGGTTGAGTACTCTATTAACTCCCTCCCATCTGCCTCCACAGGTCTCTCCCCCTTTGAATGCTGTCTCGGCGACGGGCCCTCTATGTGGCAATGATTAAGCTCTTTACCCGCAAGCAGCTTTGCCTGGACTTTGTCTTCGAATTTTGGATTCTGTATTTTTGCTATCTCTGCCTGGAACTCTGGCTATCGTCTGCAAGTGGATCCATCCCCACGTACAACCTTAACAATGAAGTTGAACTAAATGCATCGACATTTGAAATAAAAGCAAAAACAATTATACCATAATACAATCCTGGGGGTGTGAGACAACTGAATTGCACTGAAGACATAACTTTAATTATTCTATAGAATTATAACCGGTGTATCAAGATTGAAATACAGATAATGATGATTGACAAAAAGTTAATCTGAACTAATTTTAATTAAGGTATACAAAGAGTATGTATACTGCACATGTCCATGAGTGAGACTTTAATTGCAGATTAGATTCAAAATAACATTATTGATAGTTTAAATTCAGAGGTGCTGTCGCTGAATGAAAGCTGATTGAATAAGTCAACAAAAAGACTTTTAGTAACAGATGAAAACAAATAAAAAAACATAAAAAACAAATAATCAGTTTAAAATGAGCCATGATAGAATTTAGCTTCATCCAGAGCTACTTGAACACCCTTTTACCATATCGAGTACGACTTCATTCTTTTAACAAACCCTCCCCCCACCCCCGATCTGAGCAGGACGACCCATAAAAGATGGCATGTTTATGTAACTGGACATTTTTGATCAAAAGTTCAGTTTCAGTTCAGTTTTGCAGTGAGTGGTGAAGAGCCACGAGTTTAAATATTCACCCTACAGGCACTTATGGAATGATCTGAGGGTCTCAGAGGGGGAGGAGTTACCTGCCTTATCAGCATATTTTTACTTTTGACCATAAACAAGCTGCCATGTACATATAAAGCAGAATGTGTTCATGATCAAATGCTTTTCATTTTACATTAAAAAAAAAAAATGCGATAGAGTAGAGATGGGAAATCCAACTTTATTTATAAAGCACTTTAAAACAACCATGCGGCTGTACGAATATATATTAAAGAGGTTAGAAGACCTAAAACATGAATAAAGAAAATATAAGCAGATTAAAAAACGAAACGATTAACAAATACATTTAAAAAAAACATACACTTACACACATACACAGTAAAATAGATTATAATTAGGATACATTTGGCTAAAATCAAAATTTAATTACATTATTTTTAGTCCAATACAGAAGTGAAAAAACCAGAAGTGCACAGGGATTATAGACTCCCATGTTAAAATGATCAACTTTAGAGGTGAAACATGATGAGAGTCTGCTACAAACCACAGTTTTGGTCTCAATCAGTCACATGTGACATCCGTTTTGGGGCAGGGCTTATTTTTATGCTATTGAGGTTTGAAATTGTGCATAATCAAGGGAGTGACCTCTTGAGTGACACCTGGGCCAACATTGCACATTCTGCGACAGCACCATGGCTGCTCAGACTTCGTTTTTCAAACAGGAGCTGCAGCTCAACGTGTCTGAGTGGAATCCAGTGAACTGCGTGGTAGTTGGCTGTGGTTGTTAGACAGGACTCCCGGTGTGAAGACGTTTGACAGGAAGAACAAAGAGGACGATCAAGACTATGATCTTCTCGCTGACTGGAATCCAACACGTCACCTTTCTGTTTCATAGTAGAGGGGGTTCAACATCAGAATCCCTCCACCTCAGATTAGCTGCTAAAGAACTGAACAATAACACAGGTTAGTGTAAATCTGGTATCATCTATGTCCTGGGGGAGAGGAGTGGTCATCACATATGAAGACAGACTCTCGCTTATGAAGTCTGATTGCTTTTGTCCATGCCGGCCCTTAAATACAATTTCATCTTTTGACATTAATAAAATGAAATAGTATTAATGATACATTATATAAATATAGCCACGTTTTTTTACGTGTGTGCTCTGTTTGGCTGAATATAACGTTGTATTTGTATGCTTCAGTAGAATGTTGCGTCATTGAATCAACATTAATTCACGATCTGGCCTCCAAATTTACATGACTGATTTTATTACAGCATCAAAATAATAATTTGTACAATTATGAAAGAACTGCAACTATTAAACATAATGAATGTATTTAAAGACATGGCGTTAAATTTATAGATCATCCAATGAGCTGAAATTCAGATTTTCTTTTGGCAGATCTTTTAAGACCATGTATGCTTTTATTTAAAGGGGCAGTGTATAAGATTTGGTGACATCTTCAGGTGAAGTTGCATGTTGTATCCATCACCTCACCCTTCTCAGTATGAGTAGGGTAGACTTCAGTTGTCATCAACACTCAAAAGATGTTTATTACATCCACTCTGGGCTATTGTAAAAACATGGCGGACCCGCTCCTCATGGGAATATGCAATAACAGGCTCATTTAAAAGTAACAGGGGAAGAAATACATTTAAGTGAATTCATGAAATGTCAGTATCTAAATGTTTTGTAATATTTTTAGAAGGGACAAAAATGACCAAAATCTTACAAACTACACCTTTAAATTTATAGTTTCATCATAAACATCATTCAGTGACCTGAGATTCAGATTTAATACTTCTGACAGACTTTTTAAAACCATGTAAATCCTTTTATTTAATGTGCATTTAAGTGTTTACTTCAGTTTAAACCTGAAACAACAACATAGAGATTAACGGTAATGTATAAGATTACAGATTACAGGTTTGATCTCACATATTTACTCTGGCTCCACCTCCGTTTCACACCCTTTCCGTCTCATAATTCAGATTAAACTTTGAAATTAGCCTTTGTTTGTCGTGGATTGAATATGACATGAATTAAACAGTGTGACTCTCTGAATGAAAAAGTATTCACATCAAAAAATGATCACTTAGAAATAATCTGGAGTTTACCGTGGTTTTATAAAATGAGTGCAGCAGACATCCATTTCCACTGAGAGTCTCCTGCTGTCAAAACCGTGTCCATGTCTCCGTCCGCCAGAATCCAGAGGTGTAACGTATCTGCGGCGCACAGACCCGCTTGTAATTAAATACCTCAATGAGCAGATTACGAGTTTCCTCATTTGGAAATTTCATTACCATTCCCATAATTGGATTCCAAATTTAATTAGTGTTGGTGAGCTAAACAGCATGTGATGAGAGGGTGAATGCCGACGCTGTCAGAGGTCTAAGGCTGCTCGCACTCACTCTTCCATGAAACCACATGCACTGACCAGGAAGGAAGGAAGTGGCTGTGCTTCATTTAAAGGTGCAGTGCGTAAGCGTGCATCTTTAACACTGTCATTTATTTTAGTATTGCGTCTTAAAGTGTAATGGAAGCTCCTCTTTGATATTACAATGTTTAACAATCTTTGGATCTCAAATCTGATCATATGTTTCTAAGCCTACATTAAAGGTGCAGTGTGTATGATTTGGTGAAATCTACTGGTGAGGTTGCCAGTTGTATCCATCACCTCACTCTCGCCCTTCGATTGATTGATTGATTGATTGATTGATTGAGTTGTCATCAAAGGAGACCTATTGTGGTTGGACGATGCTGGAGATGTGCCCACGACCATAAACCAGAGAACTGCAACCTCAGACAAGGCTGTAAGGTATGCAATGCGCAACACCACACTGCACCACACAATCCACACAATCCACAAGCGAAGCAAGCAAGGTCCGTTGTTGCCAAACAGATCTGGACGCTGCAGATAGTAAAGGTACTACTCCACAACCGAGATAGACAACTATGTCCTGCAAGGCAGCTGGACAGGACAAACTTTTATACTGCCTGAAACGGTAAGGGACTACCAGCAGCGCTGCACCAGTGAACAGAACATGAACCAATCCATGGCTCCCTAGACCTCCTTCAGAAAAGGTCGATCGGGGTCGAGGTCGATGGGACACAACGACTCGCCACCCACCTGCTGTGTAAGACCTCCACAGTGACTTTGTTTGCCACCCAGGAAGCTGTGCTGCCCGAGCTGTGCAGCACGGAGAGAAGACTCCTCAAAGACTCTGCTCAGGCAGATGCGTACCGCAAGGAGATCCGCAAGGAGATCCGTAAGCTGGAGGAAGCGGGCTATGCAGCGAGAATCTCTCCAGAGGAGGCCAAACAATCAAAGGCATCCTGGCACATACCACACCACATGGTGCACCACAACGGGTTCAAATACAAAGGTCAATCCCTCACTGATCGGTTGCTGCCAGGACCCATCCGAGGACCAACCCTCTTAGGAGTACTCCTGAGGCGCCGGCTGCACCCAGTAGCCATCAGTGGAGACATCAAAGGGATGTTCCCACTGATTGAAAGAAGTAAGAAAGTTGTGCCGAGAGACTCTGACTGATCAGCTGCCATACAGCAGCACTGCTGTTCCTGTTTACCATGGTAATTAGCAGAGTTATTTATATCTGCTTTAATTGTCCAGTTGTTGAGGGAAATATCTGTGTCCAGCCGTGAATTAATTTTCCTTAAGAAAAACATTTCAGTGTCTAAACCATACACTGATGGATGTAGTGTCAATGATGTCACCCATGGGTTTCTGCAGAGTGTTTTATGAGGCTCCTAGAGGGCAGGTCACTCGTCTAACTACTCCTACTTCCTGTTTCATCCAACAACTGGCAAAGAGGCAGAGCACAGTTAGAGCTGCGGGTGGGCCCAAGGTGCCGTCACAGCATCCACAGAAGGTCACGCCCCTTAATTATGCTCAATGACAAACCTGGATAGGATAAAAATTGAGACCAAATGTACCAGACTTTAGATTTTTCATGCTTTATTCATATTTAAAGTTGATGGGAGTCTATGGGGGTTGACCATAGACTGTATTTAAAGATGGACGTCTACGTCCGTAACGTCACCCATTGGTTTCAGTGGAGTGGTTTTGAGGAAATTGTGGGCGTGTCCATTGTTGCCATCTTGCTGAATCCTAACTCCTCCTAGTTCCAGGTTCATTCAAAAACGGGCAGAGCTGTGTGTCGGCTTGTGGTGCCGTCACCTCATCTGCGGTGCGCAACATGGCGGCTCGGGTGACCACGCCCCTAAATATGCGCACTTTCAAACATCGATAAGATAAAAAATGAGCGAGTTCTAAAAAAATTCACCCCCTGTACAGTTGTCACGGGAAAACCTGAGTAATTGAGACTAAAACCGAAGTTTGTACCAGACTTTAAACATGTTTTATTCACCTCTGAAGTTGATCATTTTAGAGTCAGCCCCCTATGAACTGCAGGTTTTTTCACTTCCTATTGTGCTTCATCTGTCTGCACTGGAGGTTGCCCCTCAGAATTGACTCACTTTTGAAGGCAGTCTCAAGGGGCCACCCTTTGAATTGCAAGCTTTTCCACTTGTGTATCAGAGTTAACCTGGAGGTTGCAGCTTGGTCTGAAAACACTCACCAGCTACTGTAATAGATAGACTTGTTTGACTGTTGACAGATGTCATATACAATCAGCCAATCACATGACAGCAATTTAAATATGTAGGTGTGGTTACGACATTTCACTGCAGCTCAAATCAAGCATTAGAAATAGAAAAGTAGGTGACTGAAGTGACTGTGTGTATCAAAAACTGCATGTCATGTGAATGTGTCTGGAACCAGAGATCACACTAGTTGCAACCTGAGGTGAAACAGGAGGTCCTCCTCAGACATACCTAATGAAGTGGCAGCTTTCATGTAAATCTGCATGAAAGTCTGCAGTTGTGAGTCACGGATTGAAATATGTCAATTTGAAACTACTATAAACACATTTTAGTGGATGCACAAATGCACATTATTGTATGTTATAAAATGTGTAAATGCACATATGATTTCTCCAGTGTTAATGCTTCCTGGCTTCATACGTGCACATTCACTGCGTGCAGTTTTACAGAAAGACACCGCTCACTTTAAAACTTTTATGCCACTAATCAAATCGTTTTAATGGAACACATTCTTCTACAGCCCAGAGGTTTCATTTCTAGTTGAATGCCTCTTTCCCTGGAAGAGAAGAAAAGTGCATTGCGTAAGCATTCTCTCTTTAAGAGTTGCTTTAAAGCCGCCTCTCTCTCTCACGGTGAAGTGAGCATAACAGTTGATGTCTTGGAATGATTATGATCATATAATGAATTATAGGGCCTCCAGGACAATTAAAAAACTTGATAGACAAAGTTCCCCCAGAAGTCAGCAGTTGGCGTTCTCGTGCAGAATCAAACGTGTTTTTTAAAGGTGCAGTGTATAAGATTGCTGTCATTTTTGTCACTTCTGAAAAATATTACAAAACAATTACATACTGACATTTTCCTGAACTTATAATCACCTAAATGTTTTTTCTCTGTTACTCCACAATGAGCCCACACATTATATTTACATGAGGAACAGGTCCTCTCCGTGGGAGCTGCCATGTTTTTACAGTAGCCCAGAGTATACTACACATCTTTTGAGTTCTAATGACAGCTGAAGTCTACCATAGGTTCTCCTGCATGCATCAAAAGGGTGAGGTGGATACACACCTTTAAAGGTGCAGTGTTGCAGATTTATGTCATGTTTCTCCCTTCTCAAAATATTACATAACAATAAAAAATTTTACTTTACATTTTCATGAATTTATAATCACGTAAATGTTTTTATTTTATTCCAATTACCTTAAAATATTGGATACATGGTAGAAAGGTATGGGTGAGGTGGATACAACATGCTACTTCACCTCTCGATGTCAACAAATCGTGCACACTGCACCTTTAAGTAACTGCTCAGATGTATGTAGCCCCTATGTATGAGCAAGGAAACGATGTAGGTTAAAATAGACCCATTTCCAGTTGTTGGCACCTGAGCGAGACTCTCAGGGGGCTGAGGGCTGCAGGCCTGGGCCTGGCCTCGCTCTGCAGGAACCCAGGAACCCTGAGGGGGAACCACACTGAGACAGGGAACAGGTTGGGTTCATCACAGGCACATTCCAGTCAGAGGACGTCACCTGTGTGCATCACTTACTCAGCCGATTTGTCAGGTGGATTGACATCTCCAGTCATCTGATGAGTCTCTGAAGATGCCTCATAGAGATAGATGAGTTATGACTTTGTTTAAACTGACAACAGTTCCTAAAAAGTAAATACATAAATCAGAACGCTTGTATCTCTATCATTAGCAGCTTCAGTCCTGCATGCTGGTTCTGTCACGTAGCTCAAGGATTGGACCTCGTAGGCCTGTGGATCCATGAGATCTGTAGTACCCACATCCTCTATTATAATAATAATAATAATAATAATTATTATTATTATTACTATTGTTGTTGTTGTTATTACTATTATTATTATTATTATTATTATTATTATTATTATTATTATTATTATTATTATTATTATTATTATTATTATTACAGTCCAAAGAGTCAAAGATCAGCACCAACCATGTCTGCTCCCCTCTGCCCACATTGTGGGAATGATCGAATAGGAAAAACAGCCGATAACAAGTTTGACATAAAGCCAGTGAGCGATGTACCGAGACTCGCAATTTAAACTGACAAATGTTAAAGTGTTGTAATCTTTGAAGCCTGCAGAGAAACTCCATATCTGCTCTGCTGAGCTGCACGTCTCACTTCTCAAGAACAGTCATCAGACAGTTTAGTCGCCTGCGGTAAAGTTTGAAATACTTTAAAGCGACGTTGTGTCGGCGGCTTATATCATTGCAGCCTAAACTTGTCCTCGGTCGTATTGATTAGCCAGCGTCCCATGAAAGGGCTCCAGGGGAAACAATAAATACGTATGTGGAGATACAATCATAAAACTCTGATATGAACCTCATTACATCTAATACGCACTTCCTCATTGCGTCACCATAGCGTGTTGTTTAAATGTATTATTGTAATAACAACATTCCATGGAGGGGGAGTCATATGGAAAGTGTTTCATGGCTTGTGTTCTCTGCTTATAGACAGTCCATTTTACGTATAGATAGATGGGACGAGCAAAGTTTGATAAAAGTGTAAATGAAGTATAAACATTACTGGGCTCATGAAATAGACAAACCTCTGAGCATTTTCATTCATTTTCATTTTCATTGTTCTCACCAATTTTTCCCTGAAACCGCCCCGATTCACACCTTAGTGTGATTCACACTCTGCACTGTGAATCCTTCCGGCACCCCCAGCAGGGTTCCCCGGTGATGTCACTTAGGTTATAAAACACTGCCGTAGTCATAGTCGCCTGAGTCGCCTGATGAGAGCCCGTCATCCAGCCATAGAGAGTGCTGAACGGACTTTAATATCTAGCTCCCAAGGATTGGAGTACCTGGATTCCCCCGCATTTGCCGAGGAGCGCATTCTGTCATAGTCGTCAAGAGCGCACGACGACAAACCGCCGAGCCCAGTCACGGATTGTGCTGTGGACCACTCAAGCGGACTTTGCAGTACAACTCTGAACGGAGCAACTCACAGTAAGAGGCGCATGTCTGGGCAGAGATTAAGTTAGTGTAGGATACACTGTGTTTGTGAAACTTGTAAGAGCTGCATGTTTTGCTCTTTGGTCTACGTATCCATGATGTGATTGGCCTGATAAACTCATATATCACCAGTTAAAGGACCAGTTGAAGGACCAGCATCTGACCAGATGAACTTAGGTTCACTGGCTCTGATACTCTGGTGATATTAGTGGTTATCGGCCAGAGTGACGATTTGTTGCAGACCCTTCTTGTCCTTTATCTCTACACCTTCCTTCTCCTCTACTAACCTTATTTAAAGGTGTAGTGTGGGACTTTTAGTACCATCTGGTGGTGAAGCTTAAGTATTACAACTAACTGCAAATGCTCCGCCTCAGCCCCTCCCTTTCTGAGCTATGGTGTAGCTCCGATTATCAGGGTTTAATCTGATAGAACCAGAGATAAGGTTGCTTGCATTACCCATAATGGAACTCATCTGACAGTGATATGGTGAGACATGCAACAGTATAGTTAATCTGGCCTGCAGCCGTTAGCCTGAAGCAGAGATGAAGAGTAGAACCTCAGATGTCTATGTGTCAGATTTTGCAGAATTCACTGATGCAGCGCTCTCTGCAGCCTCCAGAGGTTCCCCACTCTTCTCTCTTTCATCTCTGAGTTGAGAGATCCTGTCGAACAGGAAATAAGAAAAGCAGAATGTAAACAGTTCGTGTAAGAGAGGCTGTGATGGTAAGTTAACTGCTATTACCACCACCACAGTGAGGAGGATACAGAAGATCATTTACAGCTATACCTGGGCCCACCAGGCTGAAATGACCCCCTCCTCAAATAAATATAAAAAAAACTGGTAGAATGAGCCCTTACAACATGAAGAGATCACATGTTAGTGAAGCACAACAGGGCTGTTTCTAATGAAGCACGAATACAGAGGAGCAGCATGGTGTTTTCTAAACAGAACAGTTTTAGTTTCTTCATCAAATTGTCATGATGTACTGTATCTCTGTGTGTACCAGCTCCACGGTTTCCTCTCAGCAAGAAGTCTGTAGGTTTGAGATTCATCTTAAAATCAGATCTGTTGTAAACACAAACTAATGCCACTTTGATTTTTGAATCTTAATGTGAAGTACAGAAATCAGGCTGTTAATGAATTAAACCTTTGTTGCATGAGTTCATAGCAAAGAGTATATATAAAGACGGACGTAGCATCCGTGATGTCACCCATAGGTTTCTGCAGAGAGCTTATGAGGCTCGAGGTAGGCGCTTCATTTGTTGCTATAGTACCTCCTACTTCCTAGTTCATCCAAAAATGGGCCAAGAGGCAGAACATAAGAATAAAATGAACCCCCTCCCGGGACAGTTGTCACAGGAAAACATGTGACTGATTGAGACCAAATTGATATGAAGCTCATAGTGTTAACTTGCCTAACTCCTCCTACTTCCTGGTTCATCCAAAAACGGGCAAAGAGGTGGCGCACAGGTAGAGCCAGGGATGAGCCCATGGTGCTGTCATAGCATCCACAGAACGTGGCAAGTCGACCCAGGTGTCAATCAAGAGGGCATGCCCCTAAATGATACACAACTTCAGACCTCAATAGAATGAAATTAACCCCGCCCCCTTACAGTTGTCATGGGAAAACGTGACTGATTGAGACCAAAACTGTAGTTTGTACCAGATATTAGACATGTTTCATTCACCTCTAATGTCGATCATTTTAACATGGGAGTCCATAAAGATTGAGCCTCTAGTGGCCACCGTGTGAACGGCAGGTTCTTCTACTTCAGCATTTAAGGTTGCTGCTTGGTTCATAGTCATCACAAAAGAAACCAGTATATGTTACATATAGCTGGAGACTCGTTCTGCTACAACTGTATTCCATATATCTGAATAATAACAACAACAATAATAATAATGATAATAATAATAATAATAATGATAATATTAATAATAACAAAACAGAGAATTTTTACAAACACCTGCAGTCAACATGCAACCAGTTTAAATCCGTCATAAAACCGTCCTCTGCCGCTTCTACTCTGAGACATAATTAAAACACAACAACAAAGCTCCGGATAATTGCATTTTCATCCTGTTTTCATATTTTCATATTTCACTCCATCCAACGTGACACCTGATCAAAGCAGAGCTCCTGCTGTCTGACAGATGGGTTTCACATGAATATTCAGCACTAACACACACAAGAGGGAACTATCCATTTATGCACAGTATGTGAACAATGTTATATATAATTCTCTTTCCCGTCAAAATTAACAATGAGATGTGCTACATTCAGGGGTTCAGCGGTTGAATTTATTGGTACAAAGGTTTATTGGTATAAAAGCTAAATAATGTAATGGCTCGAGGGTGTTGTGTGATTGTATTGTGGTGAAGGATGTTTGGTACACTGGTGTGTCATGTATATTATGGTGTGTACTGTACTAAAGCAGAGTTAGTGTATGGTGTTAGTGGATCCTGCTCTCTCCATGGAGCATGGAGATCTACTGCGTCTATATGTTGACCAATATTAGGGGACACGTATAAATTGATATTTAGAATTTAATAGTAT
>JAFBJT010109459.1:46464-51464 GCA_016785325.1 Chascanopsetta lugubris
GGGACGACCCCCCGCCCCCCCCCCCCCCACTCCTCTCCACCCGCAGCCCCATTCATTTATTGACTATTCTATGCGAAGCACGAGACCAGCCAGAGGACTCCGTGATCAGTCAGGGGGAGTGAAAAAGCTTTGTGTGAGTGGCAGAGGATGAGGGGATGGATTCCCCTTGTGGTTCTGGCTCTGACAGCTCCATTACACCGCACAGCAGAGAGGCAGGCTGCATGTGAACCCTTTGTCTGTTAGGACCGGAGGTCTTCGAAGTCAACTCTTCTGGCCCTGCCAGGCACGTAAGTGGCGTGACACATGACGGAGAATTTATGCTGTGCAAACACACGCTAAGCAGGTGAAGAATAGCGCGTGCTATTTCTGTACCGACTAATTCCATCCATCAGAAGCGGCGGAGCTGCGGTGCATGTGCCGAGACAGTCGTGTGTCAACAGGGGATCAAGAGTAGTTATTACTGCGGGATCTGACGAGACACACTGTCTCGGGGTCAGAGGTGAGGTATGTCTGCTTGATTGCACGGTCCTGTAACGCCAGCTGACTCGGAGGTAAACCGAGTGACCTGGGCGCATGACTGAATGACAGGACACAGAGAAATGTGTTTGTGTGTGTGTGTGTGTGTGTGTGTGTGTGTCTGTGTGTGTGTGTCTGTACCTGAAGGAGCTGGGATGGCGGAATCGTACGATTGGTTTCCTGGCACCACGCGACCATGTGCTCGGGGAAAAATGTCTGGCGGAGGGACAGAGAAAGAGACAGAGACAGAGAGACAGAGACAGGAGAGAGACAGACAGACAGACAGAGACCGTCAGCCACCGAGGAGATAATTACAGGGTGTAGGAATTTTAGTGACAGGAGAAGAAACGTCACGCCAAAGTCATTACTACAGTCAGCTGTCATAGCATTTCAAAAGGCATGAGCTCTTTCTTTGGCAGGGAGTCACTATCCGAGTATAAACATATCACAACAGTGAAGCATTTACATAATCAAAGGTGCAGTGTGTACGATTTCTGCCATTTTGTCGCCTCTAAAAATTGTGCGAAACAATGACATACTGACATTTTCATCAATTTACAATCAACTAAATATTTTTAAAAAATTCATTACCCTTAAATGAGCCCTTTAATGGCTATTGACATGAGGAGCGGGTCCTCTCTGTGGAGGCCGCCATGTTTTTACAGTTGCAAAAGTGCAAGTATCAAACATCTTCTGAGTTTTAATGACAGCTGAAGTCTATGAGGAGGGTGAGGTGATGGATACAACATGCAACTTCACCTCTGGATGTCAACAAATCTTACACACTGCACCTTTAAGCATTCACTCAATTAGCTATTATTCTCATTGTCATATCTGCACAATGTTCATTTGACGTAACCAAAACAAAATAACGCCCCAGGTGTATTTTCTTCGTCTCCTTTTTTTGTTTGTTTTTTTTGTTTTTTTACAAGGTACAGGCGTAAAATATTTCAACAAGAGGACGGCAGGAGTTGGACAGAGCCACATGAGAGGAGCAGCAATTACCAGAGGGTTTCTGAAGAATTCATATTTGGCATAGTTCTTCCTGAAGAGGAATCTGCTGTCGCTGCTCATGGAGGCCTGGACCTGAACCACCAGCTCGTGGTCTTCTAGACAACGCTCTGAGGAAAGACACGAAGAGAAGATGAATTCAACCTCAGTCTTATACAAGACACCTTAACACAGTCCCTAGTCACAATGACCACTTCAAATGCTTTACAGTGCACACGCCTCTATACAGTATACTGGGCAAAGACAGCTTGGCATGTGGACAGACGTCCATGTAGTGAGTGAGTGCGCTCTCTCTCTCTCGCCTGTGTGATGATATGATGTCAAATGTAAACACTTTGTTATCATTGTGAATGCAGCCGAGAACCAAATTTAGAGCACTACATGTTAGTGCTCTGAAAATGATCCAACATTTAATGGAAAAAATACCTGATTAATCCATTACCAAATTGGTAAAAACTATTAAGATAATCAATTAAAATGTATGGATCCATCAGTCGTTTCAGCTTTATAACACAGAAATACATTATGAGAAATATAATAATAAAAACTTAAGATGACCAAAATAAACTCAATTAGTGAAACGAATTCACCTAAGTTAAGACCTTGCTATGGGATGATATTGAAATAAAAAGCTTATTGCCCATAATACAACCACATGAACATGAATTAAAGATCAACAAATATATCTGAAGAAAGTACCAAGTTTCAGAATCAGGAATAAAGTATTAATACAAACACTATATGTTTTTTCCTATGAAACAGAAGAACTGAAATGACATGTTCAGATATCATCATTTAAAGGGGGAAACAAAATCTGTTAACAACATTACACATGAGCCAGAAACCAGAAACACTGAAGAAGAACAACCCTCATGTATTTTAAGCAGCAATAATCTTCTACATGTGATTAGAGGCTTTTCCTTATAACGTTAATGTATAATTTTAGGCAATACTGGATTCAGCTTTAAGAAAACAGTGGTTAATCTGCCTCAACTGCTCCAAAAACATTCTGGAGTGGTTTTCATTATAACTGCTCAGTGGTCTGCGAGGATGGTTTAAATTGCGGACTGGTTTCAATGGTTTGTGCTCATCAAACCAGCTGTGACGGATGATCAGACCGAGGCAGCACTCCGTTCATGTGGATAGAAGAAGGATGTGATTCAGCTGAGTGTGTCCGTGAATAAATGCGGTCAGGGGTGTCGGTGATTTATATTCTCTGACGCAAGGACCCGGATGTGACTCAAAGTATTCTCTGTCTTGTCTTTTATTTAAAGAAAAAAAAAAAGACTTCCTCCACTCAATAAATTTGGAGAGACTTTTGCAGCACCTCTCACTGTCAGATGGTGAGAATGGAAAATTCCTAAAAGCATTACATAGCACCTTTGTCATCCCCCCACCCCACCCCCGCCCCCAACGCTGCTGCCATGACTCCTCCCTTCATCCTGTCGTCTGTTTGATGAGTCACTTGTGTTCGTGACAGTGACTCACCGCGGCAACACTACCTCACTGTGCCCGAGTTGTTAACCTTTTTGTTTTGTTTTTTTCACGCCGACAAGTCGAGGTCAGTGTCACTTATCTCAAAGGGGCCATTTCATCCCATTCAGGGGCCGAGCAGGAGGAGTGGGCAGCGATGTACGGGAATAGGCCTCTCTATTCAAACACACTATTGTTCAGGGTCCCACTCCAACGGCTATTCTGGTCTACCGCCCCACCACATGTGCACACACGGACAGTCACGGCACATGTGTGGGGCAGACCTGCAGCTCGAACCCACACGCGCGCGCGCACGCACCAAATGCATGCACATACACACGTACACAACATACACAGAATTCTCATATACTCCATTTTCCCACTGCAAAAAAAGTCTGACGAAAAAACGTGTTTTTCCATTTCGGTTCACTTGAAATAAATGGAAAGTAACTGTGCGGAATTCTATATGTATCTATATGAGTCTATTGAGTTTTTATCACAGAAAAATATCAGTGCACGCATAGATCAGGGCTGTCAAACTCATTTTCACCCAGCGCCACATCAGCATCATGTTTACTCTCAAGGGGCCGGTTTTAATTGTGGGACTAAATTTAATAACTACTTAACATATTGTAAAATAACTGTCTGTATACGTGGTTACCATTTACTCAAGTTAGACATATTGTATGTGCATTTCCATACATGTAAAAATGTAAACACACTGAATATATTTCTACACACAAAAGGTAATTAACTAGAGTTCCTGGGCAATGCATTCTTTAGACTTTTACTTTTAGACCATCATTTGCCTTTCAGCTCTCGTGGGCCACATAGAATGATCTTGCAGGCCACAAGTTTGACACATGTGCCCTTAGAAGGTGCCCTTTGAATTTAAATGCGGACCCTACGCTCCAAGGAGGCCGCCGTGCTGCTCTGCATCACATGTTATTACAGAGGTTCAGATTGGACAGACTAAATATCATATGAGTTTCATAATAAATGAGGACTAAAGGTGAACACATGCTCCATAAGAACAGAGAAATGAGCGAAATGTGAAAATCTTTCTCGCAAGGTGGCAGGAACAAGGTTTGTTCTGGCCAGGACATTTCATACTTCACATTTCTGACCAATCACACGATAGCTGTCGGGGACAAGGACAAGAAAAAAGTTGTGCCCAGATGATGGGTCAAGAACAAGCTGCAACAACTCCCAAACCAGGGCCGGGAGAACAAAATGACATCATTTGACAAGTATTAAAGAGAAGCATTAAGAGGAAATAAAGCAGAGCTACCAAACCTACAAAGGGGATGATATGACAACTAAACAAGCAGGACTTCAGACTGTCATGTTCCCCTGTGTTCCATCTCAAACGGGCCCCTCCTCACTGACTGGTCACTTACATCTAAGACATCCTGAGCTCCACCTTCAGCTCTTCTCCTCAACTTCACACCTGCTTACGTGGGTGAAAATACCAGCTCTTAGATTTCTCTTTGTATTTAGCATCTTTCTTTTTTTTTTTTTTTGCATTTATAATGTCTCAGTGCAACAAATCACAAACATGTTGTCACAGTGTTCACACCTGAAAATGTTCCACCCTTGTTGTGGGTGCGTTAGTTCACTTCTTCGCGAGTCCTGCACAGGAGTTAACTATTTTTAACTCTTCAATTACTGCAGCAAATAATGATCATTTCAAAACTCGGTGTGAATATTGTTCTGATATCCTGAATCTTAATCAGAGAAAAGGTGCAAAAGAAAATTTGAATTTAGTGATACAAAAAAAATACTGCTTTTTCAAATGTACAAAACAACAGACTCATACAATTTACAAGCAGGCTTTCTTCCTCTTCTTCTTTTAATATCCCGCATTAGGACACATTGATGTTGCCGCTCTATCTCAAACAATAAAAACTAAATGACTGAATGGAGACGAAAAAAAAATATTGTCCTCTTCGGACAATTTTTTACCCTTTTTCACACAAACACACGCACTCTTAAGATTC
>JAFBJT010109459.1:58964-61965 GCA_016785325.1 Chascanopsetta lugubris
AGCACCATGAGTAAACAGTTATTGCTTAAATAAACCTTTTTTTTTCATGTCTAATGTGTAAATTCACCCATGGAATTCACCCATGCTCCTCCTGGAACTCTGAAGCAACAGGGGAGTTCTTGAACTTCATGAATACATGCAGGGACTTTCCTGCCCTGGGTTGAGCTGTGCACAAATATGGCTCATGCTAACCTTAACCACAACCCTTAAATCAACCTTAACCATCCACATCCTCAACATCGCTCCAAAGGGAAATGACTTGGCATGATGCTTTTTTTTATTTCTTTCTTTTTTTTAATTTCTTTTTTTCGTCTTTCACCAGTGAGGAAACTGTAGTCTTATGTAAAATCTAAATTGTACTTTGCATTAAAGGTGCAATGGGTAATATGTACACAAGAATTACAAAACAATGGATATTTTACAAATGTACAATCACCCCGATGTATGACTTGCCATTTCCATTTACCTAGAATGAGCCCTTTAATGTATATTTACACCATTAGTGGGTCCACCATATGGGGGCCGCCATGTTTTTACAATATCTCAGAGTGGACGCACTGAACATCTTTTGAGCCTTAATAACAACCCAGGGCTATATAGGTTCTCCCGCATGATCAGATGGGAAGGGTGTGGTGATCGATACAATATTCAACTTCACCAGTATATGTCACCAAATCTTACACACAGCACCTTTAATGAAACATGTAGTGGATGGTTGCCAATATGCCAATTTAACTTAGAAAAGCAACAAGGCAAAGAAGATGTGAATTCTGGTTCACATTGTTCCATGAAAGATTTGTTCAGTTTCTTGACTGTAGAATTGTATATTTGGTCACATTTATGTTTCCTCTCTTTATTAATTAATCATGAAAGATATTTATAAAATAACAAAAAAAAAATAACAAGCCTCTTTTGCATTTCTTTGTCCGAAGGGCTTGATAAAATATCTTAAGAAGTACTGTACTTAAAACAATTTTTTTTCACAATTCATTATGCAAAAAGTTAAAAGTCAGATTTGGATGATTGCTGAGAATAACTTTGAGGAGTTCAACCTCACCATCAAAGAAAATGGCACAATGACGTACGGTGCCCCTGCCGGGCAGTTGTCTTATTTAACAGCTTTTAAATCATCACAAAATAAAGTCATTTAGTTACACAAGTGGAGTCTCTATCGTGTTTTGTATTGCATAACAATGCATTTAGGTCCCCTTTTCAGGCCTGTAACAAAAAGGACATTTAAAATCTCAGTGACTATGATTTGAGGACCTGCAAGTGCTAAACGCCAACTTACTTTAGCATTTGAAGAGCCATTCCTGTGGCACTGCATCAGAAAGAACTTGGATTATGAAGCTGCAAAGTTTGAAAATCGACTCAACTTTTGCCTTTATCTGCTCCCTCTCTCTCGTATGGAGAACAATGAGACGCAACCGTCAGCATTTATCTGCTTTGGCAAACACAAACCCTCCCACATCCATACTCCTATCAACAAGTAGCCTCTGTAAAAGCCCCTCTGACCTCACTGCAGTGCTGTGTGTGGCCCGGACCACCCCCTCCACATGACGAGCGGGTGATGAGATGGAGACGCATAAAAAAAAGAAAAGAAAAGAAAAAACCTGAATGAGTCCCGAACAATTGGCTGTCCCCGCTCGGAGTGCTGTAGTCAGCCGGAGTGGGTGGTAACAGCCAAAAAAACTCTGCTGACTCATGAGGAAGAGACCATGAGCCGTCCCATGTCATCCAATTACAGCGTCAAATTAAGACCCAAGACACAGGGGCCTATCTGAGCTCAGCGAAGCAAGAGAAGGCAGAGTGGGAAAAGTGAAAGAGCGAGTGGAAAGTGAAGGAGAGGAAGCAGGGTAGAAGAGAGAGAGAGAGAGAGGGGGGGTGGCATAGAGAGAGCTGTATGGAGAGAAGTGTAGGAGGAGAAGACTCCCAGCACACACTGACAATACAAAGTCATGTACGGTGGCAGGCTGCCATCTCCGCCACTGTGCGGCCATGCATCCGACCATACAGCGCATATCGGCCGCTTAGTTAGTCCACAGAGACGCCTCTGTCTGTAAACAATGGAGACTTAACACCGATTCAGGCTCACAAAGTCCAGGGTCGGAAAGTTCTGGAGCGGGGCCATGTCAAATTTAATTAGCAGCGCAGGTCAGGTAGCTCAAATTTAGGTCGCGACAGAAATAAAGTCCAACCCACGCATCCGTCACACCAGTAAAAATATGAAACGTTAGAGAGTCTGAATGGGCAGGTCGGGGGTTCTGCATGTTCTCTCTGTTAGGTTATATGAATGATGTAGAATCCAAAACATGTGGATGGATTTTCAATACTTTTGATGGAGTGCTATTTTCTGATTGGAAGCATTTAAAGGTGCAGTGTGTAAGATTTGGTGACATCTACTGGTGAAGTTGCATGTTGAGTCCATCACCCTCACCCCTGCAGGAGAACCTATGGTAGACTAATAACAATATATTTAGGGGATTAGGGGAATTCATGAAAATGTCAGTCAATTGGTGTAAATACTTTTGTATATATTTTTCAATTAAGTGACAAAAATGACACACTCCACCTTTAACGTGGTCTTTCCTTTTCAAAGTGTGTCAAATTAAATGTTCTCATTTTATGTCCATCCACTGTTCAATAATAATAATAATAATAATAATACAAGTTATATAAAGTAAAAGATATTCAATACTTGAAAATGGTTTTCTAAAACTGGACTTGTACACACACACTTGGTGTGAAAGGCCTTATAATGATGTAAGAGCTGTGTTTTGTCTATTTACTGTGGCTACCTGCTGAGAAACACCCTGCACGGAGCCAAATATTTTACTAAAAGGAGTAAAGTGGGAGCGGATGCTTAATTGTGCCGCAGAGCTGATTGCCAGCAAAAGCCCGAGCAGGAAATGTCCTTTCAGACCAGTGCAGATTCACAGCCATTGTCCAATTACAGCAGGAGGGCAGCGGGGGGAGAGGGTGGAGGGGGGGGGGGGGGGGG
>JAFBJT010109461.1:19727-37093 GCA_016785325.1 Chascanopsetta lugubris
TTGTGAAATAAAGATGATATTTAATTTTCCATAATATTTAATGAAGTGTTACTCGTGTTATCATTTTTCATTAACCTGTTTAAGTGATGGTTGGGGTCATATTGGTGCTTATATTACTCCTTTCCCTGTTTCCTGTGTTCCTAATCTTTCTGTCTTATTTGCTTTTTTATTCACTTGTCCTTTAATTTCATGTCTGAATATCCTGCCTTCCTCCTCCACCTCTTTCCTCCTCTCCTCCGATCCCTCCGGGGGCAGGCCGACTATCTTTGGGCAATATTTCCATCCCCCCTCTGTGCAAACATCTCATTGTCAGAGTAAGTGATATATCATATTTTATAGGCTCCAGAGTTAGGTTGAATCATTTGCATATAAAGCGCTGATAACTGATGTGATAATGAAAGCTCAGAGGAAGGATGAGGCATGTGAGAGACTAATGACCATTTAAATAATGCACAATAAGTGACACTTTCCAGCCAGATCGAAACCTCTAAAGGCAGAACAAAGTCCGACTGAACTCCTGAACAAAGAGGACATCTTTGAAAAAACCTTTTCAACTGCTTTAACTACAACCTGCAGAGACCTCATGTGGCCCCCTGCACTCACGTTAACGTCATGCATCACTTTGGACATTTTGGTCCAAATGAGCAGATTTCACCTCTTTATACGGCTATCATTTTGGCTGTGTTCATGCCAATAGCAATTTTTTTTAATAGGGTCTTTCGCATGGCAAATTTTGAAAAACATTTTTTTTCTCAATTGCGGAAGAAATTGTCCACTCTCTTGAGTCATCATGGACAAAAACGTCCACTCCAAAAAACTGGCATAAAAACAGATTCATTTTTATCTACTTTTTTTGCATAAATGTTTTCAACAACTTTAGGCCTGTTCAAAACTATCAAGCACTCAACCTTTTTGTGGATTGTAACCCTTTAAATGCCAGTTTGATTACTTGTTAGAGTCTGGGATTTTTTATTTTATTTTATTTTTTACACAAATAAATTTGCTATTTTTCATAAAACAAATGGAAAGTGGCTGGGGGATTGGTTTTAAATCAGTATGTCAATGTTTACCCAAGATATTGACATTAAGGGATTTATAGTTTTCAATGGGAGTCAATGGGGGATTGATGTCCACTGGTGACTTAAGAGGGTAGAACATTTTTATCTAATGCTACACAAAAGTATGAATGCCATAAAGTCAACATTTCAGGTAAACGTTGACATACCCATGACTGATATAAAACCAATCCCCAAGACACTTTCTGATGAAATATAACTACTTTTTGTGTCTTTTTCATAAAAATGACTGTGACAACCAGTCATCAAACTGGCATTTGAAGGGTTAAAATCCTCAAAATGATATTGTTTTGAACAGGGCTGAAGTTGTTTAAGACATTCATGCAAAAAAAAAAGTTGAAAAAAATATAATCTAGCATTTGTTTGGAAGCAGACATGTTTTTTGGCTTTTATGACCGATTAGGGTAGTAAATTATAGTGACGCCTGAGGGTTAAAACTAAGACTTACTTCTAAATGCACTGAGCTGCTCTCTGAACCTGATGAATGCACACATGGCAAATACATTGGGGTTTAATCCCTTCATGTTATTCTGCTTGTTGGTGTTTGAGCTGTGGAAAATAATGGTTTTACACAGACTTTTACTCAAATAGATTTGTCCTCAAACAAAAGCAAGCCTTCATGCTCGTCCCCCACTGTTCATGTCACACTGTGTTCGGAACTGAATTCAGATCAAATCAAACACATCTGATGAATACTTGATGAACACCATCGCCATGTTAATGTGACATGGAGGGGTTGATGCTCAGTCTGGAGTTTAATCACATACTGCTTTGTCTCAGCTGCTTCCGGTGTGTGTGTTTATGTGTGTGTGTGTGTGTGTGTGTGTGTGTTTGTCTGTGTATGTGTGTGTGTGTGCCTCTGGCCTAGCAGCTCCAGCAGTGTGGCTTCATTCCACACAAGCATCACATTTCCTCAGATGCTGACACAGCATATTCCTTATTTTGGGTGTATGTATCAGCTCACAGTTCTACAGTGCCTGACCATGGGTCCATTAGTGTTGACCCTGCCCCATGGTGAACCACTGAGGCTCTTCCTGTGATCCAAAATCTTACACACTGCACATTTAATCAAATTAATATATACACTAATTAACATAAAAATATAATACAATCGTATTTTAGTACAATTTCAGGCCCACTCCCTGGACGGACAAATGTGCAGTAGATGCCACATGGAAATGGGCAATAATGAGATGTACTATAAGTCCATTTGGGGTCAAAAGGTCACAATCAACTGCCATGCCATCTTGATCTGTGGATCCACCACGAGTCGCATGATCCTTCCTCACTGACCATCTGCCACTGCCATGATCCATCACCAGCATCCTGGTCCTATACTTTCACGGCAGCAACAGCAGTGGAACTGCGAAACAATGGAGCGCAGGGACTCCTGTGTTGTTTAACCCTGACATTCTAGGCCTTGTGGCAGCGTAATTGAAGAGCTGGACCCGGGACCTTTTCCCTCAGTGCTTTCAATCTCGGGGACCTCAGTGGGCTGCCCCAGAAAGCAGTGGCTCATTGTGTCGGGATGAATGCAGTGTGGTGCCGAGGCCATTTCAAGGACACGGTGAACAAATACACAAGATGATTTTGCCCATTTGACCCCGAGGAGCAACTCTGGAAATACTTTTGTCTTTTGTTCTCATCGACATGGAGGTCAAGAAAGTATTAATATAAAACAACCCCGCACCCCACCACAAAGGAATGATTTATTGGTGCAAATACTCCAGACATCAGGGGTGTTGGTCACAATATTTCTATGGCACTGTGAATATGGTCCAGCTTAGACTTTCCCTTCCTTTCCTTCTGCTACTTAATTATAAATTCAGTTGGGCCAGATTTTCAAACCAGCGAATTTAGCCGAGCCACATACGGTTTCATTTTTGTTACAAATAAATGTTTCAAAACACAAGTCGTGTTTATCGTTTTTGACGTTTCCCTTTAAAATGTGGTCACGCTTGACCCAGGCACCTCAAAGCATTTTTTATAACCTTTACCTGAACAGAATATGAGCTAGCATCAACTTTTTGGAATGAAAAAAAAAAAAAGCAAAACAAAAGAGAACTTGTTAAAAATGCATGACAAAAACAAAATAGTGCAAAATATTTCCAATAGATTCTCTCTTTCTTTTTTTATATATATATGTTATTGATGGTGTCTCCTGTTTTTGCAGTAGCACGGGCTGGACCCCTCAGAGCTTGGCCATGGGCCACATTCGGCCTCTAGTTGAATGGGCCTGGTTTATAGTCTTTGCCCAGACGATCTGACGTGATGATATCAAATCTCTGCTGTTTTGAATGTTTTCAACCAAACGGCACTAGTAGCATTGCGTGATAAAATAGGCGTTTAAACCCAGAATGATGATATAGGCTGGTATCACACTCCCATGTTGAGCTGTGAGTGATGATGCGTGTGCGTCACCACTTCATTTCCTGTCAGCTCGTGTGTTACACATCAGTTGCCCCTGTGGTTGGATGACTTTCATAATTCTCCTCTCCAGCTCCCTTTTTTGGCTGCAGGTTGTTGTTACCTATGCAGCAGCAGCAGCAACGGCAGCAGCAACTCTTTTTCCCCTCCGAGTGACAGAAAAAAATGGGGTTGACACACAGAGGGATGACACGGGAGGGTTATCGAACACAGAACAGGCAGCCTCAGCGCTGCTCTCCTTCCCCCACATGGGTAATTGGCTTCTTCTTCTTCCTCTTTGCCGTCGTCGTCCTCCTCCTCGTTGCTTGTCGCTATCTCGCGTTTTCTTTCATTCTCACTGGCACTCTTTTTTTTTTTCCAGCTACAGTGAAATTGAAAGTTTGTAGGATTAAAATTTAAATCGCTGCTGCTAAATATCCTCTCTCTGCTTTGGTGTTTTGAAGAAACCGGAGTGACTTGGGGAAATGAAGGCCGGGCGACTGGAGGCCGGTGGAGATGATGATGTCAAAAGAAAGTACTTTCACTGGCAGACGCTCACATCCGAATATTGAAAGATCTGTCTGAGGGATGGAACGACATCATTATCTTCCCTTTAAACCTGTTGGAGCACTGCCAGAGTGTTGGCTCTGCTCGGTCGGGTTGGTGGCCTTTTACTGTCCCCTATTGACTGTACTGTGAATATAGAGGCCGGTCGTCATTCAGCTTCCTCACTTGAAGGTGCAGTGTGTACCTCTAAGCATATTACCAAAAACATTACATACTGACATTTTCATGAATTCATAATCACCTATATGTATTATTTCCTTCTCCATTTCCCTTTAAATGATGTATATTTACTCTCTCTCTATGGGGGGCCCCCATGTTTTATGGCTTTTACAGTAGCCCAGAGTGGACATACTAAACATCTTTTGAGTTTTAATGACAACTGGAGTCTACCAGAGGTTCTCCCGCATGTTCAGAAAGGTGAGGGTGAGGTGATGGATACAACATGCAACTTCACTTTCTTTTTACAAAACCCAACAATATGCCCTTTAATGTATGCTTACACTAGAAGTGGGTCCAACCTATGGGGGCTGCCATGTTTTTACTATAACCCAGAGTACGTACAAAACATGTTTGGAGCTTTAATGATGACAAAAGTCAACCATAGGTTCACCTGCATGCTCAGAAGGGTGAGGCTGAGGTGATGGATACAACATGCAACTTCACCACTAGATGTCCCCAAATCTTACACACTGCACCTTTAACAGTACTTTTAAATTTTTTTTTTTTAATATAATCTCCTATTTTGATAATGTTTTGTCTTTATACAAAAAACACAGACTGTATATAAAGACGGACGTAGCGTCTGTGACGTCGCCTCTTGGTTTCTGCAGAGTGCTTTTGAAGCAAATTGTGGGCGGCGCCATCTCGCTGATACTCCTCCTACTTCATCCAAACACGGGCAAATAGACTGAATACACTCATACAGAGCTGTGGGTGGGCCCATGGTGCTGTTTTATCATTTGCAGTACCCCGTTGACACTCAAGAGGCCATGTCCTCAAATATCCAAAATTTCAAACCTCGATAAAATGGAAATAAGTGACTTAGAAAAATGTTCACAGGAAAACATGTGACCGATTGAGACCAAAACTGAAGTTTTTACCAGACTTTAAACATTTCTCATTCTCCTTTAAAATTGAACATTTTAACATGGGAGTCTATGAGGATTTGCCTCTAGTGGCCAACCTGTGGACTTCCTTATGAGCTTCATCCGTCTGCACCGGAGGATGCCCCTTGCTCATATAGCTCACAATGCACATAATTGCATATTTGCAATACACTTATCATAGCTTGTAAGTTGAACAGAAAGTAGGACTTTTAGAACTTTCCAAACATATTTCAGAGCTATTACATCTGATATAATTGTGTTTAATGCTGCAGAAATACTTCCACTTATCTTGTTTGTTATCTGATAATCTCTCAGATTGACTTTGCAAACACTTGGTAACTGTATATCGTCTGATATACTTGGTAACTGTATATCGTCTGATCGTCTCTTCTTTAGCGCTGGCAATGTTTGCAGATGAATGTACTCCAGAGAAGTTCTTGTGGGAGGAAGGTTCCCAGGAGACAGCTCACACACTGTAGATTAGTGCTATTGGAGTCGATCCCCAGTGACCACCCTGTAAATGGCAAGTTTTTCCACTTCCTTATGAGCTTCATCCTTCTGTAGCGGAGGTTGCCCCTCGGGATCACGTATACGCATTAACTTCCTATACTTGCAGAATGCTCTGCATTCATGGGGGTGGCAACAGTACCCAGACACGAAAGAGCGTGGGTCAAACCACGAGTCCCTGGTCAAAGATAAAGAACTTGCATGCAGTCCTGTGACAGCTTGGCAGTTCCCTCCGCTCCCTGTCTTTGGACTTGTTTACACCTCCTCGTCTTTGAATTACCACGCAGCTCCCACGCTGCCCTTTAAAGTCAAGCTAACCACTTGGAGTGATGCTCGGAGATGCACCCGTGGGTCCCTCAAGGCGCTCGCCTATATGCCGCGATTCAACAGTGGACGGGGGTTGTCTTAACTTTCCCCAAGCGCATCTTTACGCTGAAACGAACTGACACGCTCTGCTTGAGAAGCCGTTGGAAAAGGGGAGAGGAGGATCTACACTTGGCAGGCCTGATCCAGACTTCTGGATGCACTGTTCCAGTCTTTAACCGGGGGGGGCTCCAACTCACTCCCACGGTACAGAATGCAAGACTTTGATTGGGCCGCCCACACTGTTGCAATGATTCGGCCAGAGCTGCAGGCTGCAGAGTTGTATCATGGCTGTTGCTGTGCAGTTTTATTTTTATTTTTACTGTACACCAGAATGAAGCAACGAGGAGAGGGTGTTGACCTCGAGCATCGGAGAGAACAAAGATATATCTGCTCCCCTTGACGAGAACAAATAATTCTGCTGAAGGAACGTACTCTGCAGTATGTTGTTTAGAGCTGTGGTTCTCAACTGAAAATGTGTCCGTGACCCAAAAGACAGAATTTTCAGTGGGTCCCAGGCCATTGATTTTGAAAATAAGTTGCTATTCACACTCCTTAAAGGTGCAGTGTCTAAGATTTGGTGACATCTAGTGGTGAAGTTGCATGTTGTATCCATCACCTCACCTGCACCCTTCATGCAGGAGGATATGTGGCAGCCCATTAAATCTCAAAAGATCTTTAGTATGTCCACTCTGGGCTACTGTAAAAACATGGCTGCCCCCATACACAGGACCCGCTCCTCATGTAATTAAACATTAATGGGCTCATTTAAGGGCTATGGAATTTTTTTTTTTAAATGTAGGCAATTATGAATTCATGAAAATGTCAGTATGTAATTGTTTTGTAATCTTTTTCAGTGACAAAAATGACTGAAATCTTACACACTGCGCCTTTAACAATAGGTGGCGATGGCGCCCTGTAATGGTAATAGACACTTGCCCATACACATATAGAAGAAAACCAGCAAAGTTTGTTTACATATGCTAATTCACCATGAAACACATGTACGACATCAACTCCATGAAATATGGATTTTCTTATATTGAGGACGAAAAAGGGCAAAAAACTCAGTGCACCATGAAACTGCTCCATTCTTTCATAGATAAATAGTCGGCCATGGTTTGGGTCGAGAAACGCTGGTTTAGAGCAGTGGTTCTCCTCTGGTGTGGATTCGGGACCCATCATCACCCCTACATGAAGAGTTGCGACCCAAATCGAGGGTCTACTGTTAAGGAATGTGAATAAATTGCACTCCAATGCATGAAAAAATCCTTTTTAAAATAAAAGCACTGGATTTTTTTCTTACTGTGAAATGTTGAGTGTCTATTAGCATTACAGGGTGTCATCATCATCTTTTGGAATGCAAATAAATAGCACTCATAATGCATTAAAAAATCCTCTTCAACATAAAAGCACACTTTGTTTTCCCAGTCAAAGGCCCGCGACCTATTGAAAACTTCTGGGTCCCGACCCACCAGTTGAGAATCACTGGTTTAGTGAATGTCCTCCAGATAATTATTTGGTTTTATTTTTCCCCCCAAATAACCTCGGGTGAATCTTCGCCGGGCAATTTGTCCTGAATACTTTTAATTGGATGTGGAACAATCCCGCTTGATTAAACCATGTTGGAGTTGGATGAGTAGATTACATTTTTGCTCTAGCACTATTCTCCAGAGATAGATTTGAAATTCCCTGACCGTCAGAAAGGGTGAAGTCATCCACAGCAATGGCATGGACGAGATAAAAAGACTTTATTTCCCCAAACAGGCAGCAAATTAATTGGACGGGTTGGGGGGCTGAGGAATCCTGCCTCCGTAACCACCCTTGTCCTGGGACTGGAGAACCGAAGCCTGGATGAAACACCCAAACATAGGCAGAGAGAAACTCACATGGCACCAATGCGTCACTCCAACCCATATAGTATCTCCTCTTTCACTATCGAGGTCTCGCTTTATCTTCACTCCCTTTTTTTCCACTTAAACACTATAAAGATGGAGAAAATGAGAGCAATAGAGTAATTAGAAGTCAGGAAAGTTTGCACTGCACATCAAATTAGTTTTTACCTTCAAGTGATCTTTGAATCGCACATTAGCCCTATCTCTAAAGAGGCTGTAATGAATTAGTGTTACATTTTTGCAGGTCCTGATTTCCCTTTGCCCCCCCCCCCCCCCAGATCAATGTGCGGTAGTACGGGTGCCCTCGGAGATCATAACAGTATGATGGGGAAGGAATCGATAAATAAATGGAACCTAACAAAGGTCTGTTCAGACGCCAGCTGGAGGTGGAGGGCTTGGCACAGGGTTCTGTCATCTCAACAAAACTGATGGCATATGTGCATTAGTAGCTGTGCATCTCCAGCGCAGTGGTAGATCCTGCTCCAGTACAGTTTAGTCCAGACCTGGGTTGGACTGTTGTTCAGTGTGACCCGCAGAGTCAGAGTTTTATACAGGAAGTTAGACAAAAATGTGCCAACATATGCTTTTGTTTTGAAATGCTCCCATTTCCTGCGTGTGTGATTGTGTCATGCTTGATGTTCACGTGCGAGGAAGCAACAGCTGCGTCCAGTATATCCTCGGTTCACAGCGCCTCCCCTCGCTCTCGCCTTCAAAATAAAAGTCCCACTTTAGAAAACCACCAGTGTTTTTTTTTTAAGCATTTCCTATAAGGGAAATGTTTGTATTTTTTCAAATTAACTGGTATTGTCTACAAAACAAATCTCTCACATATTTTCTGCAGAAAGTTTAATTACTTTTCTGACACATTTGATGACTGATTTACTGATTATAACGTTATGTTTTCACATCCATTTGAGTTTCTTGATAAGATGGTGTTTGGAGTAATTGTTACTGAAATAAAGATATGAATAATACATAAATACATAACCCATAAGGTGTTTTCAATAATTTCATGGCACGATAAAAACAGATCTTGATATAACAACGTTTCTTTGGCCCCTGTAACAATCTGTGTTTCTTATGTGCCTCCCTGGAAAAGTAATTTTCCACCCCTGCAGTCTCATAAAGAGCAGTCTGATTCAGACACGGTTTAGTCAAGTGATCTTTAGCTGCTTTAAAATATCCGGTTATATGGTTTGGATGGTCGGCCATCTCTTATGTAATGGATGTGAAGTGCATTTGAAGCGGCCCTGTTCATCTTTGCAGGAATTTTTATTTTTAGCTGTAGTGGGATGGAGATGGTCATAATGCAGCAGCACTAGAACATAATGGCAGTTGCCTACTTCAGGTGAATATCTCTTTCAAAGCCAAATCTTTCTTGTGCTTTTCCTAGACGTTCCTTCTACCACATCTCACCTAAAACCTCCTCTGATGCCGAGAGTGACGAAAGAATATTGGCACCTGTGCGTCCGTCTGGATTTAGAACTTCTCAAGCACCTCTCTTTTACACCTCTACGTGTAATGAATCCAACAAATGGCACTCTCAGTTTCTCACAAGATTGGTTCGGCCCATAATAAGTATTGTAAGAAGATTATTGAAGTGAGATCATCAGAAAAATACAACTGCCGCTGTACTTTTACAGTTCATGCAACCTGCACGGTTCTGGATTGTTAGTGTTGCAAAGGCCCTGCATGGACAGAGCTGCCAAAGTGGTCATAAGGACAGTTCAAATCCTGGTGTGGTCTCTGCTGAAGGTGGTAGTGTTGTCCAAAGGGAGAACCTGTCCTCTGGTCAAGGGAGGATCAATCAAAAGGCCAAAGACAGTTGATGAGTCGTAGAGCTGCAGCTATCGATTATTTTTATAGTCAATGAATCTATTTGATTTTTTTCTTCGATTTAAATGAACTATTATTTGAATAGGTAAAGATAAATAGGACTGAATGCAATAGTGTGTGTGTGTGTGTGTGTGTGTGTGTGTGTGTGTGTGTGCGTTGTGTGTGTGTGTGTGTGTGTGTGTGTGTGTGTGTGTGTGTGTGTGTGTGTGTGTGCGTTTGCATGCATGGTAAGTTTGGTAAGTTTTTGTCACTTCTATCTAAAGAAATATAATCACAAAACAATTATATAGACATTTTTACTTAAGTATAATTACCCCAATGTATGAATTTCTTTTTACAAAAACCTACAATATGCCCTTTAATGTATGCTTACACTAGAAGTGGCTCCAACCTATGGGGGCTGCCATGTTTTTACTATAACCCAGAGTACGTACAAAACATGTTTTGAGCTTTAATGACGACTAAAGTCAACCATAGGTTCTCCTGCATGTTCAGAAGGGTGAGGCTGAGGTGATGGATACAACATGCAACTTCACCACTAGATGTCACCAAATCTTACACACTGCACCTTTGAAAAAATTGAATAGAAATAATAGGGATAGGCTGTAAAATGTGTTCTCTGCTCATAGCTGTGACAACTGAAAGCAAAAGGAAGTTTGCCTATCTGTTGTAGCACTAGAGTGAAATCGAATTTGCAGAATGAAAACTCTTCCACACACTTTTATTTTGTCAGGTCTTTTGTTAAAAAAAGAAACTTGACAAATTAACTTTCTCTTGTTAAATTCGAGAGTTTGCAAAGCGAGCTGTTCAGAGAAACTGCCTTTAAAGACCGAACGAGTGTCAGTGCTAATATCGTGGAAATGGAGAGGCAGCTATTGAAACGACTCTGTCAGGGTCAAACCCGCTCATTGAAATTTAAACTGTAGATGAAATCTCAGGTGGACCCTCTCTTTGTTGCCATGATCTCAAAGGTCAATCTGTTGTTTAATTGAGAATAGTTTATTTCTATACTCTGCGCCTTCTAAAGCAGTGTGGTAAAATAACCCCTGGAAACAAAGCAGTGCTCTGAATCTTCCACTGATCGACTCAACTCCATATCTCCCATCTCTGGAAGATTGAAATCAGCCGCCATTTGTTTTCCCTGTCCGCTCGGCTGTCGTAGCGCTTTTTCATTTCAGCTTTTCGAGCTTTGTCACCGCCGGGTTGTGCCGCCGAACGTGCATGGTCGTGATTAATAGAATCTATAATGCAGCCAGCCCGTATACTGTCCGTGCACTCATGAATAAAGAGGAAATGAAAAAAGAATGCATGTAAGTGGCCGGTGGATGGATAGGTTTCTCCGTGTGGAGAAATAAAACAAGATCTCCGTCGTCTGGATCGCGGTGCCGCAAATGTCAACGTAAAACAAATAAACAAATCAATACGTGAAATAGAGATACAGTGGTTCTCGGCATATGAGGCAAATACAAATAAAACAGCGAAATCCAAAGGGTGGAGTGTTTTATTGCTGACGTGCTGCTCTGAAATGTCTCTACTCTGTCTAATCTGGCCTGTGGGATTATTTTGCAACATATACACTTTTTGTTTATGTTAGTTGACTATTTCCCTTGAATTCACAACTGTAATTGCACCTTTTTTTTAGTTACCAAAACAACAAAGAGATTTAAACTTGTTGTTGTTGTTGTTTATGCTCTGATTTCACTGGTCCCGCCCACTTTTGGTCAAATTTGATCCATATGTGCAACTAAAGTGAGTTTTGACACCCCATGCATGATTTTTCCTATAACTGGCATCTATATAGAGGAAATCCCTGCTCAGCCATGTTAATAAGCAAACTTATGGAAATCAAAACGTTAATTACACATTCAGGAAACTTTGTAATTGCTCTCAGTGGGCAACGTCATAGCAATTTAATGAAATTTAGGCTTGATGCCCCAGGGTAGCTTGGGGCAAAATTGAATTTTGACCCCCTATTCAGCCTCCACCACTACAAGTTAGTTTAATCATATTGAAATTGAATGCTAATTCATTCAAGAGCTATGCACGACTAATATTAACTTTATTAAAACGCACAATCAAACATGTGCCATTTAACAAATAACAAGTGCTTTTATCTCTTCAATAATAAAAAGGACACTGTCGACAATCGCTTCTGTGCTTCACAGTCGCCATGTGACTAAATGTATTGAAGGTGCAGTGTGTAAGATTTGGTGACATCTAGTTGTGAATTTGCATGTATCTCACCCTCACTCTTCTGAGCACGTAGGAGAACCTATGGTAGACTTCAGTTGTCATTAAAACTCAACAGATGTTAAGTATGTCCACTCTGGGCTACTGTAAAACCATGGCTGCCATAGATATAGCTCCTCATGTAGTAATCCATTAATGAGCTCATTTAAGGGTAATGGAGAAAAACAAACAAACAAAAAAAAACATGTTTGTGATTCTGAATTCATGAAAATATCAATATGTAATTATTTTGCAGTATTTTTACAAGTGACAAAAATGCCAGAAAGCTGACACACTGCACCTTTAACATTTATTTATCCATTCGTTCTGCTGTCAAGGTGTTTGTTTTTAAACCTTGTCGGATGTCAACAAATCTAGAGTAGGATGGAATGAAAAAGTGTCTTTTCCGCCAACGGGAAGTCATTATTTTCAAGGTGCCCTGGTTCTTCGGCAGCAGTGTCTGTGCATCGCGGGGGGGTGGGGGGGGGGGGCTCCCAGGAACCACTGAAGATGCATCAGGATATGTTTCCTACTCGAGTGAAAGCTGAGGGACTGTTCAAGTGGGTTCTGGTCAGAGAAGCTTCAAAAGGATGATGCAGGAATTCAAGCGGCGGTTTCAGGCAGTCTGAGATGCATATAGCACATCATTTCTCTAATGGGCCACATAAGAAACCAAGATTGTTATCAGGGGAGCAAACAAACTTTGTTATATCAAATCCTGTTGTTATCATTCCATGAAATATCTTATGAGCTATTTTTTCATGTATTATCTGTATTTCAGTAACAATTACTCCAAACACCGTCTTATCAAGAAACTCAAATGGATGTGAAAGCAAAATAACTTGATCATCAGTAATTATCAAATGTGTCGGAAAAATGATTTACATTCAAAAACAAATAATTCGATATTTTAAAATGATGGATTGTTTTTTGTAGACAATACCGGTCCATTTAAATAAATACAAACAGTTTCCTTATATTCGGAAATACAGAAGAACACTCTTCAATAAAATTAGACTGGAAAAAAATGGGGGTGGAATTCAACAGTGGGACTTTTATTTTGAAGGCTTGGAGGCGCTGTGAATGGATGTTCACGAATGCAGCTGTGCTTCCTCACTTGTAAACATCAAGCACGACAGGGTCACACACGCAGGAAAAGGACGCATTTCAAACTAAAAGCATATTTTGGCACATTTGGTCAAAATTCATGTATAAAACAGTGCAGCTCGTTCTCAACTCCGTGGGCCCTATTCAACAACGGTGTGGACTGGATGTGCCCCCCCCCTCCCCCCACCCCTTATGTTACACTAGATTTAAAAACTGTGAAAACTAACATCCGAGACGAAGGGAACGAGGGCGGGGCCGAAACAAAATGAGATCATGCCACAGTTTATTATGCAGATGAGGAGCGTCAGCATCTCCCAAACCTTCTGAGCGTTCCCCCTAATTCATCACTGTCGCTCGGGGTGTGTGTGTGTCCGTTACTTACGTGAGCGCAGAGTGTCTGCGTGGCAGGCGCCACCTCTGATTGATCACCTCTCTGCAGACTGCAGGGGCCTCGCTCGCCGCTGCCTCCGAGCCTTGATTAAGGCTGAAACGACCCCAGAAACGAGTGCCACTGGAGAGTTTACCCTCTTAGACGTTGCTCCGTCTCACTCATTCCCTATAGATACTCTCACCGTGTTGCCTGGCCTCAGATTGATGCACCCCCCCCCCCCCCCCCCCCCCCCCCCCCCCCCCCCCCCCCCCCCCCCCCCCCCCCCCCCCCCCCCCCCCGCACCCCCCGCCCGGCCCCGCCCTGCCCCATCTGCTCTCTCTCTCTTTCCCTTTTTCTTCCAATTTTCTCTTGTTCAGCCTCTTTGCCATCTTTTCCCAGCTGACTTCACTTTGTCTTTTGCGCACATCTTAGTTTTTCTTCCATCTAGTCTCTTCATCCTTCATTTTGTTTTTCTTTTGTTTGTTTTTTTCCTCCACCGGCTTTTGTCTTAGTTACAAGCTCACAATTTTCTCTCCCAGTAGTTTCAGAGACAGCTGTGCCTCATAATCATAGGGTGGCACTGGTAATTCTTTTTTTATGCAAATTATGTATTTTTTTGTTATTTTGCCAGAAATGTCGCTGGAGGTACGTTGGGGGGGAGCACAGAGTATTTGTGCCTTGTTCACTCAGAGTGAGTGTCAGTTAGAGACAAGCAGCTTCCAGCAGACCAATAGAGTAACTTGAAGCCTGACTCATCTCAATCAATCACATATATATATATATATGTGTGTGTGTGTATATAGCATTTATCCCAGGTATGTCTGGACTTTGATTCTCACTCCTGAATAATTAATTTATTGTATCTTCAGAAGTCAGAGATCCTGAAATCACCATACTGAGCCAATTGCAGACATGATCTCCACAAAATGTGTAAACTGTTGGTGCTTGTCTTTCCCTTCGTATATTTACATTTGAAAGCATCATCATGCCTTTGGCCAGGTTAGATGCATATAACAATCAGACTTTATCCTTTTCTTAACGGTGCAGTGAGTAAGATTTTGGTCATTTTTGTAACCTCTAACAATGTTAACAATCACATACTGACATTTTCAGGAATTTAGAATCACCTAAATACATATATTTTTTCATTACTCTTAAATGAGCCCTTTAATGTATATTTACATGAAGAATGGGTCCTCCCTATTGGGGCTGCCATGTTTTTACAGTAGCAAAAGTGAACATTCTAAACATCTATTGAGTTTTAACTTCACTGAAGTCTACCACAGGTTCTCCTGCATGTTCAGAAGGATGTGGGTGAGGTGATGGATACAAGATGCAGCTTGAATTCAGAATGTCACCAAATCTTACACCCTGCACCTTTCACTTTAGCCTGGGCCTGTAACCCACTGAAAATGTGACGGCGACCCACTTTTGGGTCACGACCCACCAGTTGAGAATCCCTGGTCCACACTGATCGAGAGGAGGAGAAAAACTCTGCCCCCCAGCCCTCTGTTATTTAAACTATTATCACAGCAGGTGTTTCCTGTCAGCCGTCAAAGTCAAACGGCTTCAGGATGGATTGACCCTTAAAACCTATGACCAGTCCAATCTGAAACAGGACAGCCTCACTGACCCCTCAGTGGTATCATTTTGTCAGCTGTCACAGAAAAATGTGTCACCTGCCACTCTTCAATTGGCAGCTAGTCTATCAATCCACGCAGCCATGTTCCTCTGACTGCTCAAACACCCACTGTTACACGAGCTACTCTGTAAACGAATATGAGCAATGCCTTGTTCTGTTAATGAATTCCTAACGTGTCTGTTGCCCGGGCCACAGTGAGAATAACAGAGAGACTGCAGCTAAGAGTCCCATCCCCCGAATTAACAGTCCCATCGCTGTATATGACATGGCCGCCGTCCCCTAATTCATCTGAGATCTGCCCGATGAATGCATTCATATTGGAGACGCTAGAGCAGAAGTTCCAGAAAATGAAGATTAGCTGCTGAAAAGCTGGCTATTGCATGAAAACGCATCAATGGATCTTCAGTGTTACACAACACTCAACTAAAGCTGCTTTCAGGCATGACGGGAACTCTCTGGATGTGCTCTTGAAATGATCCACAGGGGTTTGTGTGTGAGAATACAGCTGCCTCTGATGTTAGTTCTTGTCCGTCAACTCCAAAATGCAAACTTTGGCTGGTGACACAGGGAACTCGTATTAGAGCTGGGCTGCATCTATAGATCTGACCTGGTGTGAGAGGGTATGTTGGTGTCAAGATGGCTTCAAAAATTATAATCATGTCGAGCTCTGAGAACTCTATATCACGATTTGTTATATCCTGCATGGTCTACCTGGTTGCCAGTCTTCACTCTCCACAAAACTGGTTTCCACTGCTAGTGCCGTGTTTAGTTGGTTCAACTCGAGCTCCTCCTAAGAACCTGTTTGTTTTCCCACAGGCAAGGAGTCGAACTAGCACTGGAACCACATTTAAAGGTGCAGTGTGTAAGATTTCGGTCATTTTTGTCTCGTCAAAAAAATACTACTAAACAATAACAATTACATACAGACATTTTCATACATTCATAATCACCTAAATATATATATTCCCCCCATTAACCTTAAATGAGCCCATTAGTGTATATTTGCATGAGGATCGGGTCCGCCCTAGGGGGGCCGCCATGTTTTCACTGTAGCTCAGAGTAGACGTAAACACCTATTGAGTCTGTCAAGATGAGGGCTGCCACAGGTTCTCCTGCATGTTCAGAAGGGTGAGGGTGAGGTGATGGATACAACAGGCAACTTCACCTCTAGAGGTCACCAATTCTTACACACTGCACCTTTAAGTCCTGATATGAGAATATGAGATATCTCCCATAGCTTTCCTCTCCTTCGTCCTCCTCGTTCACCCTCCCACCCCCTTCATTTCCATTGGCGCCGGGCTGCCCGGGCCCTGGAATGCAGCGGCTGACGGTTGCAAATGTGCTTGTACCATTCGAATGGAGCGTTCCCGGGTGTTCCAGTGTCCCTGGCTGGAGTCATGCGGCTGCTTGTGCCTCCCATAGGCATTACATTATTTATCTTCCCAGCTGACACCTATCACCCGTGGTGACTGCTCCACAGCCCTGCTGACATCCCTGCTGTCACCCCCAGTGCCGCAGCCCATTTGCCCCGCATCAACATCCCTGGAGCCCCCCGGGGGGACCGAGGCTTGCAAACCCCCCCCCCCCCCCCCCCCCCCCCCCCCCCCCCCCCCCCCCCCCCCCCTCCCCCTGACCACCCCCACCCTCTCCCTTGCTCCCTTCTGTCCCTGGGAGAATGTTAGAAAGTGCGACTGACGTGGAAAGAAAACTCCTCAATCAGACAGTAAACTGGAACACAGTGGGCTTGTTTCGGTACCTGCCCCTTAATGTCAGGACATGACCCAAACCAAGGCTATTTTTTTTTTGTGAAGAGGTGCAGTGTGTACAATTTCTGTCATTTTTGTCACCTCTAAAAAAAACAATTACATACAGCCGTTTTCCTGAATTTTTAACCACATACATGTATTGTCTTTTCCCATTACCGCTTAAATGAGCCGATGAATGTGTATTTACATGAGGAGGGAGGTCCCCTCTACGGAGGCTGCCATATTTGTACAGGAGTAAAAGTGGATGTACAAAACACCTTTTTGAGTTTTAGTGACAACTGAAGTCGACCTTAGGGTCTCCTGCGTGCTCACCCTCAGGGCGAGGTGATGGATACAGCGTGCAACTTCACATTTCACAATCGGACGCACTGCACCTTTAAGTCTGCCGACATAAACGTCGTCTCCGCCCGACCTCCTGTCCTCGTATTTATATCGCATCCTCCAATTTGTCCCTAAGCACATTTTAGTGTAACCTCTTGTTACATAATTCTTCCTT
>JAFBJT010109461.1:47204-60972 GCA_016785325.1 Chascanopsetta lugubris
TGTGGTCTTGGTGTTGGACCCAAGAGCAGCACAACATGAGCAGGACAGTAATGGTAGAGTTCAACAGGCTTTACTGAAGTCTGAGATGACGAACAGCAAACAGGCAGGTACAGGCAACAAACGAGGTCAGGAGACAGAAGGCAGGCAGGTTTACCTGGACTGAACAAGGCGGGATCGTCAGCAACAAGCAAGGTCATACACGAGAAGTCAAACACCGTAATGCTGGAGAGTATGTGAGGGTACATGGCAATCTGACGAGGTGTGTGTGTGTGAGACAGGGGCTTATTTAGGTGAGAGAGCGAGAGAGAGAGAGAGCAGAACCATAACAGATATAAGTAAATACTACCTGCAGAAGTCCAATGAGGATAACACATGACGATGCTTCTCTTGGGTTCGGGTCAGGGTGGGTGGAAGTCCCACATGACACACAGTTGGCGTATATGGCTGCGACCCTGTCTGTTACATTGTTTTCTACAATGTTAACACAAACATTCTGTCACTGCTTCTAAAATGATCTGTGCTGCTTTATCTTGAGAAGAAAGTACATCAGGGGAGTCAAACTCATTTTCACTGAGGGCCACATCAGCATTATCGTTACGCTCAAGGGGCTGGTTTTAATTGTGGGACTAAATGTATTTACTACTTAACATATTGTAAAATAACTGCCTTCATACTTGACTATCATTCATTCAAGTTACCAATGTTGTATATGCACTTACAATAATGTGAAAATGTAAACAAACTGAATTCAGCGCTACCCATAAAAGTGGCATGTTTAATTAACTGGAGTTCATGGGCAACGTATGCTTTAGACTTTTATTTTTAGACAATCATGAGCCTTTAAGCTGTCAGGGGCCACACATGTTTGACACATGTGCCGTAAAATAACAGCAGACTAATCCCCCCCCCCCCCCCCCCCCCCCACACACACACACACACACACACACACATTTCACTGAGCTCAGGGAGGTGTTGCTATAACTCTTTGTTCATTAAATGGCAAAAAGCTAAACTCAAGTCAAAATGACAAAAATGCTATTTCGTGATATTATCAGTTCATTCTTTATTACGGTTAAATGAACATTGCTATCACATTGTCGGATGGGGTTGTTTTTAGTGGCTTGTCCTTGTTGAAATTCCATAGATACAACTGAACAATTACCATGAAATGAAGTGACGACCCGGAGAGGATTCTGTAGTCGTCATTTTAAAAATGTGAGGTTGGATGTGTTTATATCTTGAAGAATAATCCATAGTTTGATGAGTCGCTGATGGTTTTAAAATGCGACCCCTTAAGGGAAGAGTTTGGGGGTACGTGCACTACTGAGTGACATTCTGGATTTCTAGAGGTTCAAACCTGGTGTAAAACCAGCAGCTTCTATAATGGCCACACTTAACTTTAAGGTGTAGTGTGTAAGATTTTGGTCATTTGTGTCACTTCTAAAAATATTTCAAAACAATTACATATTGACATTTTTTATGAATTCATAACCACCTAAATGTTGTATTCTTTACAGTAGTAAATGTGGATGTACTACACAACGAGTTGGAATGACAACTGAATTCCACCATAGGTTCTCCTGCATGTTCAGAAGGGTGAGGGTGAAGTGATGGATACAACATGCAACTTCACCTCTAATGTCACCAAATCGTACACACTGCACCTTTAACCTGTATCATTTAATATGAATGTTCACGATAAATATAAAGACACATCCCCTATTCAACTAAATGGGCAGAATAGGATCTGTCGAATAGGTGTCGTATTGAACTGCACGAATTAGATGAGGTCTACCTACTAAACTGTTAATTGGGAATACTTAACGACCTTACTTCCAATTAGTTTATAATGTCTGATAATGTTATGGATGCAATAATATGTGATTGGCTTATGTTTGCACTCATATTTTGAGTGGATCCAATAGATCAGCAGCTGTCAGACTGATCCATGCTCTAAACCAGGGGTGTCAAACTCATTTTAATTGAAAGCCACATAATTATTAATTAGTCTATTCCTTTAAGTTACAAATATTGTACATGCATTTACATACATGTTGCACCTGTAAACACACTGAATACACATCAAAAGTGACATGTGTAATTCACTGGAGTTCATGGGCAGTGTATGCTTTAGGCTTTTATTGTTAGACAATAAAATCATATGCTTTTAAGCTCTTGCGGGTCACACGTCGAACACATGTGCTCTAAACCATGGAAGATTAGCACATGTGAATATGAATAATTAAGTGCTGTGTTAATGACACTGTAAACATACGCCTTCACTTCTAAACAGTCAGAGAGATGCTGATGGTCTTTTCAATGGATCCACTTTGGAATTAACCATGATGAAATTTCACTCATCAATCATCTAAAATCCTAAACCCTATAATGTTGAACTTTGACCCTCTGTGTCAGCAGCAAGGTTCCCTCCATCCTCCCCTCCATCCACCCTTCCTTCCTTCCTTCCTTCCTTCCTTCCGTCCCTCCCGCCCTCCTTCATCCCCTCCCTCCTTCCTACCATCCTTACCCTCATCCCACCACACAATAATGAAACAGCTTTGATATTTTTTCTGACAACATTGTGAATTCATTAGAACAGCGGTAGCTCATTGATTAATTGTCAGATTAAATTTTCTTGCAGAAATGTCAAACATGTAAATATTCCATTCTCTCAAATGTCAGGATTTACAACTGAAACAATTGAAAGGATTTCATTTACTTTAAAAACATTTTTATTCACATATTTTCTCATTTTGTGTCGGTGTAGTTCAGAATAATAAGGCTGGTATTCATCTCCATCCTGCTTTCATGTCTTCCTGCTTTCCTTCCTGCCTTCCTCCTGTCCCTCCTTCTCTCTGTCTCTCCATCTACTAATTCATCATTTCTTCCATCCATCCATCCATCCATCCATCCATCCATCCATCCATCCATCCATCCTTCCCTCCTCACTCCCTCCACTCATCCATTCATCATTCCTTCTACTCAATCCATTCTTTCTGTCTTTGTTCCATCCTTCCCTCCTCCCTCCAGCCCTCCATCCATCCATCCTTCCTTCCATCTATCAATCCATTCGTCTTTCCTTCTTTCCTTTGTCCCACCCTCCTTCCCTCCCTCCATGCATCCATCATTCCTTCGATCCATCCATCCAACCACCCTTCTTTCCTCCCTCTCTCCCTAAAAATGATGGACCACCCCTGAAGCATTCCAGCAAAGTGAAGCCAGTCTCAGCCCGTATGCAGCAGCACTCGCTCAAATTACTTGAATACATGTTGAATTAGTGAAACTGCCTCTAATCTGCTCGTCTTTGGTCAGTGGAAGGAAGCCGGATTATCCTGAGGAGAGGCACACACACACAATGGAAACACACAGAAAGACTTTGGCTGAGGGATTTAAACAAAGAACAATCCTCCCGTGAAGCAGCCGCACTAACCGCTGCACCGCCGTGCCACCCCCGTGTCTTTATATGATTGACTAAGTCGGATAAAATATATTTACATTTGTTATGAATAACAGTGTTGCTGTAGCAGAGGTTGTTTCCTCCTTGTCTCCCCTTCAACACAGTCCTGTCATGAGGACAGCTGGAGGCTTGTCCTCCATCGACGAGGGACTTGGGGGGGAAGGGGGGCGGGGGGGGGGGGGGCGAAGAAAAAGCAATTTAGCTCCGGAGCTCCCCTGAGTACTCGCACATCAAAGCAGGAGTAGCAGCAGCAGCAGCAGCGGTGGTGGTGGTTGGGCAGGGGAGAGGGGTGGAGGGAGGTGTTGGTGTTGGTGGGTGGACGGACTGAGACCAAGCCAGACTTGTGTCTCCTGTGAGACACAGGTGAGGGAAAATATTGTCCATGAGAGCGGCCAGATCCCGGAGGACAGCAGCTGCTTGTTATCACTGGATATTTCTGGCAGTTTGACGTCTGCTCCGGATGGAGGGGGGCGGGGGGGGGGGGCGGGGTTAGTCGAGGGAGGAAATGGACACTGTGCAAAAAGGCTTTTGTGATATGCATTTTAAATCTCTTTAAATCCAGGCTTTCCATGAGTCTGACCTGGCGTTTTACCAGTTTCTGTATTTACAGGGAAGGAAAAGAAATACGAACTCTGAAAACTCTCTCTTGCATATTTGATGGACTGTTGAGACAAGAAAAATGAGGCAAATTCAAATAGTCTCATTGTGCTTGGTTTACATTTGCTTTGACCCTAGTCATTTATTTCTTGCAAAGGTGGGTTTGTTATCACCATATTACATATGACACATCCCGCCCACACTGTTGTTCAATATGGCCCTACAGAGTTGAGGACGAGCTGCACTATTTTATATTTGAAGCTAATTTTTTTTTTTTTTTTCTGAGGGGGGGGGGACAAAATGTGCTTTTATTTTGGAATGCTTCTGTTTCATGTGTGTATGATTCTGTCATGCTTGATGTTTACATGCAAGAAGGCTCAGCTGCGTCCTCCCCCTCGCTTTCTTAGCTTTCAAAATTAGAGTCCCACTTTAAAAACCACCCCCATTAGTGTCTAATTTCTAATTAGGGTTTGTATCTGTAATTCTGAGCATAAGGGAACTGTTTGCATTTATTCAAATGAACTAGCACTGTCAAAACTCTGAAATTTCCAAATGTTATTTATTTCATTTTTTTGTGCAGAATGTTACATTATTTGATACTTACTGATTATAAAGTTATATTGTTTTCATATCCATTTGAATTGTTTGATAATATGGTGTTTGGAGTAACTGTTACTGACAGATGATATAGATAATATATGAATAAATAGCCCATAAGATGTTTTGAATAATTTCACTGAATAATCACAACAGGTCTGATATAACAAAGTCTGTTTGGCCCCCAGTAACAATCTGGGATTCATATGTGGCCCCCCTTCCTGCTAGGAAGGTTCTTGTAACTTATTGAAAAATATTCCAAACATCACCTTCAGCCTTTTCTTAAAAAAAAAACAAAAAATAAAACCTTTTATTTATTTTATTTCATTTCTTATTTGAATTTGAATTTGAATTTTTACCATACATATATTAAAAAAAAATGTATTCATATATTTTTTTTATTTATTTTTAGGGTCAACACATATCGACACATTTCATATGTCACACTTTAAAACCTGATTCATAAATGATTTGCATTGAAACCTTTTCGGAGGAGCCTGTAGACATCTCAGTAATGAATGGCGTAAACTAATGAGGTGGCTGAAGAAAAACAAGGGAGCAAAGTGGATGTAAGATGATCGCCGGAGAGTAAAGATGGTGGCAGTGAAAGAAGAAGCCACTTCTCACTCTTGGGAAGGTCAGCCTTGGCTGGGATTCTGCTCGGGGGGGGGGGGGGGGGCGGAAGAGCTGTAAACTGTGTGTGAGTGTGCGTGCGCGCATGTGTGTGTGCACACCAATATGTATCCTGCGTGTCAGTGTGCGAGTATTACAACCATCTCTCTGGTTTAAGCATTCCCTTGGTTGCCATTATGGCCTAATAACCGTGTCAGTATGATTAATGCAAGAGGCAGCGCTCTGATTGCACTCTCGCTCAACCACAGAGTCGAGGTAACTACACAGCCCACAATCCCGGTGGCTCCGCCTCCCCGTCCCGGCCACCTCCAGCAGCTAGTGCGGCACTAGCGTGAAGGTTATACATGCACTTTAACGTGGCGCTCGCTCTCCTTTCCACGCGTCACTCGGACGATGATTGGGAGATCAAGACGTGAACTGCGTGATCGCCGAGGCCAAGGTAACAAACACAGGCGGCCTCAGCTTTTATTGCGTCTTCACTTTTTATAGTGGACCAATTATTGCACATCAGTGGGGCTCCAAACTGTCCAGTGACATTTCAGCTCATGTCCACTTTTTAAAGCCAAACTTTTTTTGCGCCTTGTGATCCTGGGGCAGTGTTTCATGTCTGTGGTGGAGCTCAGGATCAAATCAGAACAGTCCGAAGCACCAAGTCACTAGAGATTCCTTCAGACTCGCGCTGGACTCTACAGATCGTCAGGATTACACTGTGTGTGTGTGTGTGTGTGTGTGTGTGTGTGTGTGTGTGTGTGTGTGTGTACTCTGATCTTAGGGACATGCTGCATCATCTGCAGGACAATCACTGATGATAAATGTATCTTGCTTAAAGGGCTTCGATTAATGACTGTTGATAACTGATTAATCTGCTGACTAATTGATTAAATACAGATGAGAGACAAAAGCTAAATTGTTTCATTTAGAATTTCATTTAATATATTATTGGACAGTCTTTCAAAGAATTTACAAATTAAATAACAAGAGAAAAAAACATACTTTGGTGGTATCATGACACCTTCCCACCTACGGGGGATGTAAAAAGAAAGTCATATATTGAGGTGATGATACATTCGTAAAATTGTTGTATACAATTGTTTTGTAATTTTTGTAGTTTTTGAATGACCTCGGTTATAAACCCGTAGGAAATTAACATTAGCGAGTGAATGCATGTTTCTGCCTGTGACATTGGTGTTTATGGCTTCTCAGCTGCAGAGACCAGCTCAGGACAACCTCCATTGCCGAGTTGCTTTGTATTGACACTTCCCCCATTCTCCTCTGCTACGACGTATGGCCAAGGGATCAACCGCTGTGTGTCGGGGATGACAGAGGCAGCACTGGCTCTGCGGGCAGAAGTCTAGAAGAAGTTCAACCTGAAACCTGGCTCTGCCGCTCTTTTGAGGACATCAGATCTGAGGCGACGCTGCAGCGGTGATGGAGGCGCCCGTTAGCTGCGGGAAGCAGAGTCAGACACAAAACATGACAAATAGCCCGTCCTCTGAATAACAACCTGGAGCCGGTCAAATGTGGCTCCCAGGTTCTTTCTCTGGATAAAAAAAAAAAAGTTATTTAAAAAACGTGAAAAGAGAAGTAGTCGTTCCTCAGCTGCTGAAAACGAACATGACATTTCTATCCTGGGCTGTGAGAGGTGAAGCCCCCAGAGTTGGATGTCGCTATTTTCAAGTCCCATGGCTCAATCTGACAGTCTCTACAAGTACAGAAGAGATAGTTTTGTATGAGGTGTTCCGTTTAAAGGTGCAGTGTGTACGATTTTGGTCATTTTTGTCTCTTCACTGTCAAATCACACATTACAAAACAATTACATGCTGACGTGTTCATTCATTTATAATCACTGGGATGTTGTTGTTGTTTTTTTCATTACGCTGAAATGAGCCCATTAATGTATATTTACATGAGGATCGGGTCCTCTCTACGGGGGCCGCCATGTTTTTCCAGTTGCCCAGAGTGAACATACCAAACATCATTAGAGTTTTAATGACAACTGAAGACCACCATAGTTTCTCCTGCATGCACAGAAGGGTGAGGTGATGAATTCAACCTGCAAGTTCACACTGGATGTCCCCAAATCGAACACACTGCACCTTAAAAGGTGTAGCAACGGCTGTTTAGCCCATAGACTATATAACGATGGAGGGAGCGTCCACGACGTCACCCGTTGGTTTCCTTCAGAGTGATTTTCAAGCAAATTGTGGGCGGGTCACTCGTCGCCACGGTGCCGATGCCGAACTCCTCCTACTTCCTGGTTCATCCAAAAACGGGCAAAGAAGCGGTGCACACAGGTGGAGCTGTGGGTGGGGCACGTGGTGCCGCCGCAGCGGCAACAGAATGAGGCACGTCGCCCCAGGTGTCGCTCAAGAGGCCACACCCTTATTTATGCACTCTTTCAAACCTTGATAGAATAAAAATAAGGAAGTTAGGATAAAGACTTTCGAGAAAACATGTGACTGATTGAGACCGAAACTGTACTTTGTACCAGGCTTTAAACATGTTTCATTCACCTCTAAAGTTGATCATTTTAACGTTGGAATCTATGGGGAAATTGACTCGCTTTTGGAGTCAGCCCCCAGTGGCCACCCTGCAAATTGCAGGTTTTTTCCACTTTCTTTATTTTCCTTATCTGTCTGCACTGGAGGGTGCCTCTTGGTTTAGTCACGACGCATCGTTACAGCTCCGAAAGTGTTGTCCAATAATGTTCACGTCGTAAGCTGTAATGTAAAATGAGTGTTTGAACTCAAACTTGAACCGGTCTTTCTCCCGCAGGCTCCTTCATGATGGTCAACTCCTCGCAGCACTTCCGGGGCCAGCGGGCGCAGCTCCTCCTGCTGCCGCTCAGCGAGAACGACACCCACTGCATCCAGTTCAGCTACTTCCTGTACAGCCGCGACGGCCACAGCCCCGGGGACCTGCAGGTCTACATCCGCGTCAACGGGGGCCCCAAGGGCAGCGCCGTGTGGAACATCTCCGGCTCGCAGGCTCGCCAGTGGCACCAGGTGGAGCTCGCCGTCAGCACTTTCTGGCCCAGTGAATACCAGGTAAGCTTCAACAGTGACACTGCAGGAATCACTTGCATTGCTGCTGTTCAATAATGAAAGGTGTACCATGTAAGATTTCGGTCATTTTTGTCACCTTTTAAAATATCATATATATGTATATATATATATGTATTTCTATATATTCTATGTATTTATTTCTATATATTCTATGTATTTTTCCCCCATTCACCCTTAAATGAGCCCATTATTGAATATTGACATAAGGAGCGGGTCCTCTCTACGGGGTCACCTTGTTTTTTCAATGGCCCAGAGTGGACGTACTTATTTAGACTTTCAGTTACAACACACTCACTGACGTAAGTTCTCCTGCATGCGCAGACATGCACCGTCGCCCCTCCATGTCACCAAGTCTTACTCACTGCAACTTCTGCCATCTTCCTTCCATCGACATCTCTGCACTTCACTCTTTCCAAATGCTGCACTTATTCCACATTGTGGAGGAAATGAAACCTGGTTGGTAATTATGTTTTATGTAAATTTGATCAAAACAAACAAGCCCACACATCTGCCAGTATGTGTCCAGAAACAAAAGAAAATGGAAGCCTGTTTCTCTCTTTCCCACAAATCACAGTCAAATGCTTTCCTTATTTTAGATTTATTTTTATTTCACGATAGAAGAACATTTGTAGCCGAAGCCCAGTTTGACCCACCAGCGGATTTTAGACCTAACAGATTCAAAGCAAGAAAGAGGTCTTTATAAAGTGACATTTTGAAGGTTTGTCAGGGATAAGGTTTAAACAGAAAGCTGTCATTTCTGCCAGACAGAGACATTTACAAGACAGGGGGACTTTAACAGTTGCTTTACAGGGAATATAGTCTGTTTGATGCCGGCGTCTGCAGTGTGAATATTTAATACGATTTATATTTGGATAACAAATTCTACTGTGACAACCCATCAATCCTTCTGTGTTTCTCTAATCTAGGACCTCGTTGTGAACCGATATATGATATTGACAGAAGTTTATCAACATTATTATTATTTGATTGTCTGAGTTTTCATTTTAGTTACACCAAGACACATCCGCACATTTTATTGGTGTTCAATTTGCAGCTGAGGACAGAAATAAATGCATTTTTCAATGTATTTACAAAATATATTCTTTGGTATTAGGCATACGAGGGAAGTCAAAAAGCTAACAATATAAGACGTCAGGCTCATGTCTCGTCATCACAAACAGTGCAGAGGGATAAGTGAGCAGACCTGAAGTGATCATTGAAGTGGATGTCTGTACTCAGCTGAAGCATCTGCATCTGTGTGAGACTGGGTTTACTTTTTAAAATATGCATAATGATGATAACCTTGTAAAATGTGAAGGGAGTTTGTGTTTTCTTACTCAGCTACTTCACAAATATGTCTTAAAAAACTGTTTTGCTTTAACTACAGAAAATAAATCTTTGGCCAACAGTTTTATAACAGTGAGCTGTGTTTATAGTTTAGACCTAAATGGGCACTCTACTTGGTTTTATAGTCAGACAGGGTGTTGCTGTTGAATGTAGAGGGAATTTGTCTGGGAGATGTCTGAGAGGAGTAATTAAATATCTAACAATCAAATCCTATACAAGTAAATCAATGAAAGATAAGCTAATTAAAGTCAGGCTGGACAAGTGTTGATGTTTAGCTGGGATTAAGTTCCTGATGCTGTTATGAGACTCTGAAGAACTCATGTTGGAGTGAAATTGTATAAAAATAATTTAGAGTTACCAGAGATGATGCTTAGCAAACTGTAATCAACAACAGAATGAATTTACTGCTTTATATGTGTTAAGACCAGTGTCCAATGTTAAATACTTTATAGTTGATCTTTGCACTTGATATGTGCAGCCATTGTTGTTGCATGGCTCCCAAAGTAGACAGATATATAGATAGATAGATATATAGATAGATAGATAGATAGATAGATAGATAGATAGATAGATAGATAGATAGACAGATACACATATATATATAGAACAAATTGAAAGTAATAATAACTAAGTGCACCAACTTGACCATAGACTGTAACGATGACCGTAGTGGCAACTTCAAAAAACGTATTTCCAACCACTTGAAAACAGGGGGCATATGTAAATGGTTAGACTCAAATGTACCGTTTTACAATAGAATAGAACGTCTTTATTGTCCTTGTCTGTGTTACAAACAACAACATTAGTGCAGAGTGCAGCTCTAGTTGGTGCAAATAGTATAAAAATAGTTTAAAAAAAAAAGGAAGAAACAGGTGCCAATATAGCAGCAAGAAATAAACAATAGCAGCAATGAAATGTAGACAAAAAGCAGCATTGTACTTTGACCCTAGTAACATAGTATTATGAATACAGCAGCATATTTTTTAACATAGCAGTAGTGCACTATGAAAAACAAAGAACTACTGATAAAGTCAGGGTTTTGGAGTTTTATTGTTTATGTTGCAGTACCTCCACATTATATTTCCATCCATATGTTTGCTGAGCTTCTCTCAGATCAAACAAACTTGAGTAATCCACCCAAAAACAAATTATTACAACTACAGTAAAAAACACAAACTTTTTTGCACTGGACCCGCTTACACTGCAACCACTTCACTGATTATCTATTTCATATCACTGGTGAGCATGTGCCGTGTGTAGTTCAAGTACCACACAAATGGTGGGAAACTAGATAAGATAAACATCATTCAGGATCTTACATGAATATACCGAGCTTTTTTTTTTTGGCAACAAAAAAATAAAATAAAATAAAATAAAAAACACAAATTGAACCTAAACTAAATCTTAGCTTGATATGTGCTCCAACAATGACCAAAGCATCACAACTGTCCCTCAGTCAAGGTCCCTGAAGTGAAGGTCCTTATCCAGACCTCCTCCATGTTCATGAATAGGACCTAAAAAAAATCAGTGTGCACTTCAAAAACATTATCTCCTCACACATGGTTCCTTTATTTATTCATTTATGTATCATGTTCATGTTTCTGGTAATCTTTCCTTTAATTGCCTGTTTGTTCTCATCAGCCGTATTCTGATATCACGCCTCTGTTCTCCTCACCACAGACATACTTAGCAAAAGTGCAGCTTTCTAATCCATAATAATTAGGCTTACGTTTTGAATGGTGGTAGCAACATGGAGATGAGCAGTGTATTGATATAGTATTTACAACCAATGGTGATGATAGGTCTTAAGTGGGTTCCCCGTGCTGCAGCTCGAGTTTGAAGGTGAGGAGGATAACATTTTAAAGTGTGTGATGTGCAAACATGTGACTCCTCCCTCCGATGAGACACACCCTGGAAAAGAACAGGATAGTTGACGTTGTTTTCAAACAGGCTTTTGGCCTTTTCAGTGCAAATGTCACAGCATTGAAGAGGTGAAAGCTTCTAGGTGGCGTCCGTGTTGGTAACATGTGACAGTGGGTGATCTCGTGGGAGTCGCTGGGTTATTTACCGCTGGAGCTCGAATGGCTGCAGTCTCCAGTTTGTTTTCAAGTGGATTTATTCAGTTGCAGACCTTGGAAAGTTGTGCAACAGCAATGAAATCTTTATTTGTAGTCTTAAAGGTGCAGTGTGTACGATTTGGTGACATCAAGATGTGAAGTTGCATGTTGTATCCATCGCCTCACCCTCACCCTTCTGAACATGCAGGAGAACTATATGGTCGACTTCAGTTGTCATAAAAACTCAAAAGATGTTTAGTATGTCCACTCTGGGCTACTGTAAACACATGGCAGCCCCCATCGAGGGAACCTGCTCTGCATGTAAATATACAGCCCATTTAAAGGTGCGGCATTTTGATTTTGGTCACTTCTATCTATAGAAATAGAATTACAAAACAATTATACATTGACATTTTTACAAATGCATAATCATTCCTAAAAACGTTAATGTGTTATAGTTTTATAATATTTTTGTATATAATTAAGTGATAGAAATGGCTGCAATATTAAATTACGGTCTGTGGTGTAAACATATCATCATATCCATCACATTTGTGTAGTGTAAGCATTCTGAAATCAGCGATACCGCAGGGTAATAAACACCTCTACGTTTACTTTATTATTAACTTAATGTTCCACTTGGCTTTGCTACTGAAGAACCAGCTGTTTCACGGAGCCGTTCTGTGGCCTCCACACATTAACCCCACGTCTGCGCTGTTTTCATCACTCAAACCGTATGCGAGTGTTTGCAAACTGCGGTGGTGTCATTCATCACAGTGGTTCAATGGGCGTCTAATTACAGTGGGCATGTGTTGGTGTTGTATCCTTATTTATTAGTCAATTTACCTGCAGTGTAATCAATGCGGCGCCTGCGTTATTAGCATTGTTGTGCAGCTTGTACGATTCTGATGACTGGATGCAGCCCTGTCTCACCTCATTACAGCCCATCATTTATCCCCTAATGCTCCTCTTTCTTTCTTTCCATCAAAGCCTGCCAAGCCCCCACCCCCCACTCACCACCCCACCCCCTCCCCCCACTCCAAAACAGGCGTTAATGAGATGGCAGGAGCTGCTGTGGGAGCGTGGGCCCACCGAAACAGTCAATTGACCTCAATTCCGTGCGACCCTGTGTGCGGAGGAGCGGCAGGCCAGGTGTTTGCTTCCATAACCTTGGCGCATAACCCGGGCCCCATCTCAATAAATCAAGAGGCAGTTAATGAGATTAGAGGGCTGCACAGATCAATGAGGACAGCCTGCACTTTACCATCTTCAGGCTCTGCTGTCCTGCGCGACTCTTTACAAAACAGCCAAACTGATTCAAAGTAATGATTTTCTCCACTTCTCTGTGGACGGCAGAAGTTTGTCTGCCATGCACCCTGCAGAGGGGGAGGGATGATGAGGAGGAGGAGGAGGAGGGGGAGGGGGCAGGTGGAAGGAGGAAGGGGAGGAGGAGGAGGGGGCAGGTGGAAGGAGGACGCTTTCAGAAGGGTTAGCTGAGGTGTACAATCAGACAAGTCAGCTAAGGTGGGGAGTTTGCTCATCGCCGCGGTGTTTGCCATTTGGCGAGGTGCAATTTGCATAAGCAATGTAATCCACATACTCATGTGATGTAGTATGTGCCGGATTGATGAGGGGGGCGCTGTTCTCTAAAGTTGTCTCGCCAGGCATGTGGACCCAGGGTATGTTGCATTATTTGCCTGATGAACCCAGATGAATGGCAACAGGTAAAACTGAGCCGAGCCTTGAAGGTGCAGTGTGTAAGATTTGGCGACACTACTGGTGAGTGTATCCATCACCTCACCCGTCCTATTCGAGCATGCATGAGAACCTCGGTTGTCATTAAAGCTCAACAGATGTTTAGAATGTCCACTCTATTGTGAAAACATGGCGGCCCCCATAGGGTGGACCCGCTCCTAATGTACCTTAAAGGTGCAGTGTGCAAGATTTGGTGATCTCTAGAGGTGAAGTTGCATGTTATATCCATCACCTCACCCTCACCCTTCAGAAGCATGCAG
>JAFBJT010109462.1:0-118176 GCA_016785325.1 Chascanopsetta lugubris
AGATGCATTGACTGGGCACTGTCTGTCTGCAGTCTGTTTATTTACCAGCCTGTTACTCGCACTTGGACGCACTGTCAGGTAAAATGACTGATCTGTCCTTGCTAGACCTTGCTCTAAGGAGGCTCTAGCGTTCTAGAATGGAAAGAAGGCAAAAACAAACAAATGGACGGTTTGTATTTGAATGTAGACTATATATCCACGGTTTGATATGGAACTTGAAAAACGTAGACCACTGAACTGTGTTTCGATTCCTAGCGTCTCCCATAGGAGTAGATGGGACTTGTCCTTGTCGAGATAAAAGCTTTACCTTTCCTTGAAATGTTCAGATCACTTGTTACAACAAAAGGAAGCTGTAGACATCTGATTGGGCATAAATACATAGAGTACACACAGGGATGCTGTGTTGATATGCCAGTGGGCTGCTTTGCTGCACAGGAGCCATTCGGTCCTCTCTGGAGTTGAGCCCACTCCCTGTGGAGCTAAACTGAGTCTCATCCAAAGTCCAGCACATGCGCTGGCCGCAGCTCCCCTCTCTCTAAGTGAGGGTGAGTGGAAGCTGGATGACAGGGGGGCGGGGTTATGTGTGATTGAAATGCAGAAGGTGCACAACTCCTCCATTGCAAACTTCTGTAGTATTTTAGAGAATGATCTCTTTGAGGTCAGTGCGTGTCAACCGAGGAGAACAGAGGCTACAATCAAACACAATTTACTGGAATATAACAACACAGGGGCGATAGCAAGGAGAGCAAGAGATTGGCTGAACTCACTTTGAACTCAATTTGCATAATAACACACAATTAGACGACGCGCTGACTTGCAAGTACATGGCGGCACAGGCAGTGATGGTCAGCCTGGTTTCAGCAAGTGATTGGGTGGCAAACTGATTTTATTTTATTTTATTTTTGTGAATCACATAAAGGTCCAGTGTGTAAGAATTGGTGACATGTAGAGCTGAAATTGAATGTTGTATTCATCACTCTTCTGAGCCTGCAGGAGAACGTATGGTAGACTTCTGTTGTCATTAAAAGTCAAAAGATGTTTTGAATGTCCACTGTGGGTTCCTGTAAAACATGGCGGACCTAGGAGAGAGGACCAGCCCCTTATGTAAATATACATTCATGGGTTCAATTGAGGGTAATGGGGGAAAACAATGCATTACGGTGATTATAAATTAATTTAAGTCTCCGTAAAGTAATTGTTTTGCAATATTTTTAAAACTGACACAATTGACTGAAATCCTACATGCCGTACCTTTATTTTTAAATAAGAAAAAAAAAGTTGTTAAGAAATTGGTATATTGTGGGTGTGAATTTATATGAACACACAGATAAGAATCGATGTCTCCATTACCCTAGAGTGAGCACAGTAAGTGTGTTCTCTCCATGGAAGCGGCCATGAAGTTGCCCTGGATAAACAATTTAATAATGAAGCTTCCCTATAGGTTCCCCTACATGCTTGGAAGGCAGTTGTGAGGTACATGTCACTAAGCTCTGCACACAGCACCTTTAAGGGAGTCCTTGCTCAGATTCATGAGAGAATGCCTATTTTTGGACACATTCTGTGTTCATTAGCCACTGCTCCTCCTCCATCACAGACTGACATAAAATAATGACTATACTGCATGTAAGTGCCCAGTCTGGGCTTTAATTTAAGTGATCCGTCCATCAATAGACTAAAACCGTGTGGGAGTCCAGGCCCTTTTAGCACAAAACACTTAAATGGTTCAAAGCTAATTGGATAAATACACTCTGAATCATCGTGTTGAATATGTGTCTTGGAAAAACCCTTGTGATTAATGATTGACTGAACTATTAGATCCACAAATGTAGACATTTGTTGATGTTCTTCACACCCATTCTGTCTGTCTATCTGTCTGCCTGTCTATCTATCTTTAGGATCTCTGTCACACTGAATGATGAAATTCCATCTGAGTTTTGATGAATGTGTTTGAATCCAAGCACAGGATGCTCCTGCAGATCTCTGAATTCCTCCCGCTGCTTCTGTCAGCAGTGAAACCATTAATAAAAGCCAGTGTCTCGGTTCCCATGGCGAATAGAATATGAGCTTGAGTCACAACAGAACCATCAGCATGTTTGACAGATGCAGAGGTGGCTTTGGGTCAACAGATACCAATCTCGTTTGCCCCATAAATCGATCAATACAGTTGAGTCCTTGGATTGTTCTGTATCCATTGATTATGAAAATTGAGTCTATTGACCAATGATGAATGTTCACCTTCATCCAGATGCATTCTGACAACCTTTCAACTTGCTCCCGTACAATCTTCATTAACACCTCGTTCAGCTGTCTGTGGTTACATCTTTACTTTGGGTTATTTTTGTTTTTATCAACTCTCAACTTGTGAGGAGTCAACATGAAGATGCACTTTGAACATTTAATGATGACCTCAGAAGCCCTGGAATTGGGACACCTTGCACACAGCTCTTTCAATTTTGAAGCAAACAATGGGACTTGGCACTTACTTTAATTTAGCATTAAAGGCGCAGTGTATACGATTCACTGACAACTATTGGTGAAGTTGCAGCATGTATGCATCCTCTCACCCCTCCCTGGGGCATGCAGGGGAGCCTATGGTAGCCCTCGGTTGTCATTGAAGCTCGAAAGATAGATTTAGTATGTCCACTCTGGGCTACTGTAAAAATATAGCGGGCCCCATAGAGACAACCCACTCCTCCATGTAAATATACATTACCGAGCTCATTTAAGGATAATGGGGGGGGCGCTTTATATTTAGGTGATTATCAATTCATGAAAAGCCACCATGTATTTTTTTATATATTATTAGAAGTGACAAAAATGATCACAATCTTACACACTGCACCTTTTAAGCCTATTTTGTTATTCATATTGAATGTGTTGAAGAAGGGTGCCTAAAGAACCAAAAAGTGTTTAACTGTACAAATAGTTATGGTCTGGACTGTAGGTGGTGAGCAGATGGCTCAGAATGAGTGTGTGTCCAGTGGTTCTTATATCTTTGCGAGGACCATATACCTTAAGGACATTTCGGTTAAGTGAGGACAGTCTGGTCCATCCTTTGCATTTTCAAAGCACTGTTTGAAGGTAACAGCTTTTGCATTTAGCTGTGATGGTTGTCAGGAGAAGGGGCTAATGGCTGCATCATCACTTTCCTTACATAGATAGAAGGATAAAATGTTTGTGTCCTTACATGTCACCAGACCCTTCTGTTCCATTCTGGCTGTTGTCAGCACTGACTTGATGCAGCAGCACAGACTGGACCACAAATCGCCTCATTAACCGTCTCTCTCTCTCTCTCTCTCGCTCTCGCTCTCGCTCTCGCTCTCTCTCTCTCTCCAGCTCTGCCCAGTTACACGTGTGGTAATCCCGGGCAGCTACTCAACGGCCACCAGCAGGGGTCCACGTTCAACATCGGCGACAAAATCCGCTACAGCTGCAGCCCGGGCTATGTGCTGGAGGGTCACACCACCCTCTCCTGCCTCGCCACTTCAGCGGGTACAGCTGCCTGGGATTTCCCCCTCCCCTACTGCAGAGGTATGTCGCAGGGGGCACAATGGAAGATTGACACTGAAAGTCTTTTGGCTTAACTTTGGAATATTTATGTCCGCACACATGGATTTTGCCAGAGATGTTTCAGTTTTCCGCCAGCCTGCAGAAATACCGCAGTCAAATATCTATTGATTAATATTTAATGGAATATAAATGATATCTAAAAGTGGATAAAGAAAATACATGTATGTTCAGTTTTTGTATGGGCTGTAAAAATTCCAAAGAGTATGCATATATGTAAAGCTCATATCAATGAAACCAGTAAATCTCAACTGTGACCAGCAGTGACTTTGGCTTCCATAGGTGACTAACCACTGAGCCACTGCTGCCTGTAGGCCAAAGTGGATGTACTAAATCTCTTTTGAGTTTTAATGACACCTGAAGTCTACCATAGGTTCTCCTGCATGCTCAGAAGGGTGAGGTTGAGGTGATGGATACAAAATGCAACTTCATCTCTAGATGTCACCAAATCTCACACTCTGCATCTTTTTAGCAAAACAGTCCTTGGCTTTTATTTTGAAGAGGATTTTTTCTGCATCGAATGCTGTATATTCACACTCCTTAACAGTCGACGGTGATGAAGCCTTGTGAAGATAATAGTCACCCGCCATTTCACAGATAGAAGAAATAAAAGTAAAAGGGAATATGTCCCTCTCTAGCATCGCCATCTTCTGGCCGCTTTATTCTGTCGGCATATACTGTTATATTCTATGTTACCCTCGATTTGGGAGGGTTAGGGTTAGAGAGGTAAGAGGTTAGGGTAAGAGGTGATGGTGGGTCCCTGAGCCAAACCAGTTGAGAACCAGATTCAGTTAAACTAATTCTACTGCCTTAGAAATCAATCATTATCTCTTTGCTAAGGCAACATTTACCTTGACTTTGAAATGGGGAACATACAACCTTGCTTATTATTCACCACAGAAGTGCATACACCCACCCACACACGGTTACCGTTGTCATCACATGACCTAACCTGTGGTTGCACTGATATCTTATTTACCATGACAGGACCTCATGTGTTAGCTCGCAGTCAGGTGCTTGTGCCAGTTGTCCTCCGCTCAGAGTTAGCGAGGACCCCCGTGGCAGCTACACCTGCCAGTATGTGTTGTCTGACTCGACGTGACATACTTTGTGAGAATAGGTCACTGCAGGCAAAGGTGATTCCATTCTGCATCTTTTTTTCTTTTTTTTTCCTGCATGTATGTGCAATTGTGCATAATTCAAACTATGGTTTTCATACACGTATACATTCAGTTGTCCATGTGCTGGTTGTGTGTGTCTGCATGTGTCCATGTGGCCAATGACTTGTGTCAGAGTGCCTGCTGGGGGGAGTGCTGAGACACTGCGCCATCTGTAGCAAGGCTGGGAGTCAGGAAGCCCACATAGGAGCACACATGGCTGGGCACCATGTGCCAGCACAGTCCCCTCCCAACCAATCACATACCGTCATGTGCACATGCCTGCACTCCCAAATGTGAAATCACTGGGCATGCATCTTGTCACCCAGGTCTAATTTCCATCATTTTCAAGAGTTTATTAGCTCTATTCCCTCAATGTTTTTAGATTTAATATCATTTTTTTAAATAGTTCACCAGCTATTCACTCCAAGTCCAGACTCAAGGAGGGGGCCACCTTGGAGTAGTATTTAGTAATATAAATAAATCAATAATAATCATATTAATATCTGTTATTCTCTGAGAATTAAGAAAAAATACAGTAGATAGATAGATAAAATGGATCTTTTCACTGGTTCGCTCCACGAATGTTCACTAGAAACAGTCGAGCAGTTTTGGTTTAATCCTGCTAAAAACAAAACAAACTGCTACAAATCTGAACGTCGTTGGCCAAGAGAGTTGTCGCTGACAAACTTTGCGTACAGACGCTTGTCCTTGTGACCAACTGAGATATGGCGCCATCCTATAAAATATCAACATGGACACTTGAGTGCTGCTTCATAATGCATAAGTGCTTTGTCCTTGTCTCATCCTATTACTATAGACCTTAAGTGTGAAAGAACAGAACTTCCTTATCCACTGAGGTTGTCACGGAGACCATTTTGGCTCAATCCCTCATCCTGGAGTCTGGAGACTACTGTACCAGCACTGCCAGGCCATAGATGATGATCATCCTATTGATACCACTGGCTTCGATAATGTTTTTTTCATTTTCTATCCTATTCTAACAAGTCAGAGATTTGACATCTCTCCTGTGCCAGTAAGACTCTTCTTAGCACTTTCAAAGTGTGGGAACGTTGGCATAGCTTTATAGTAGGTTTACTGCTGACAGGCTCTTCATGTCACTGCATTTACCTGCAGCACCACACATACACTATCATCACTCCCTGGTGTGAGTGTGTGTTTTATTCTGAAAATCACAAAAGCATGTTTTGTGCATTGTTGATACATAGGCACATTTTTTCAATGCATGCTATACATGAAGGATTACATATCTTGCATATATTTCTCATTTATATGTTTCCGTAACACTCACAAGACAGACTACGTTATGTGCAACAGTGAACAACTATATATATATATACATATATTATCTGCAACCCAAGTGCTTTTTTGGCTGCATAGTAAATGTAAGTGATTATATTTATGTAAATTGGCTCCATGACACGAAGATGAGTGGGCGGCAGTGACTCAGTGTTTAGAGCAGTCACCTTTGGAACCAAAGGTCACTGGTTCGAATCCTACTCAGGCCCTGCTGCAGTGTTACTGGCCCTTACACTGATACCCCGAATGGCCCTATGTGCACTGGTGGAAACACCCCCGCGACCTGGATTACTGGGTAAGCAGTTGAAGATGATATGATGACACTGAGATGACTCGAAGCAGGATCTTAAACAGGCAGCTTAAAAGTACACTACAGTAGAATGAGAAATCCAAGTAGAGAGTGATAGCTGTGATAAGTGACCCCTATGTTGCAGTACCTCACACTGAAAAACCTTAAAAGCCACTACAGGACAAGGAACTATGACACCTTTAACATTAACAACTCAGAACATCAATTTTTATACCTCATAATAAAAATGATTCACCCTATAGCTTTCATGTCTCACCTGTGTGCATCTTAATATGCACTCTAAAATATGCACTGATCAGCACTTTAATCTTGTCTACTGACCTCCATATAGCGGAGAGTTTGCATGCGATCCATGTTGGTTTTTTCCATTTTGCCAGAGCTCTTTCATCGGCCAGCAGCCGGCACAAAATGCAGAGAACAGAGGAGGAGTGAGTCAAGGTGAAGGGGAGAGTTAGGAGAGTTCAGATACCTCCCTTCAAGTGTGAAGAAACTCTCTCGCTCGGAATATCAATGCACTTCCTCATCCTTTCTTCTGTCTGCCTTCCTCTTCCTGTCACTCCCACTGCAACAATCACCTGTCACCTTCTCTCGCCATCCTCCCTCTCTCTCTCTCTCTCTCTCTCTCTCTCTCTCTCTCTCTCTCTCCCCCCCTCTCCATTGTTCAACCTCCCCCCTGCACACTTTACTCTCGCCCATCCCCGCATGTCACCTGTCATCCTCCTCCTCATCCCCTCACATCTTCTCATCCTTCTGTCGTGGTTTCCCTCCTATTCAAGTTCACACCTCACAGGTTCCCGCTCGTCCGTACACTCCCTTGCCCTCCCTCGGGGGGGTTTACGTGGTGACAGGTGGAATGGGTGATGGACAGGACCCCGACAGCCCGCCTGAGCTCCTCCTTCCCTCTTTGAAACACCCCACTATAGCTGGCCACCAATGAATCCCCCAGCACACACCCTCACACATTTAGGGGGCGTCATTCAAAACTTCTTTTGATGCATCCCTCCTGTTTACCTGTGATCCCCTTGTATCTGTATCTATCCCATCATGCATTGCTCTACAGAAAGTAATGAAGATATCAGACACTGGGCAGGAGAGTCATCCTGGCACAACATTAAATGCAGGCGTTGTTATTTAATAGTCTCCTGAAAGTTGTCTTGAGGAGGAAAGAGTTGCTTTGATTAACAAAAACATGAATTAATCACAGTTTAATCACTTCCCCCCACGTTGCACCGGGGTTGCGTCACACATCCCTACCCCGCTCCCTGCTGACTATCGAGCATTTTTTAAATGTGTGACTGGCTCCCGGCGAAGATCTCAGACAAAGGAACAATATGCCGCAAGTCTGTCTTGCCACAATTTCCAGTTCAAGATCTTGAACATTTGCATTTGAGTAAAAAGCATCCTTTGTGGCTGACAACAACATTAATATTTCATGTTAAGGTCCTCTGGATAAACTCCCTCTGTCATGGTCCCATTAAGTTAAATCCAAGTGACATAGTTTGGTTCGACTTGTCAAACCATGGTGGTGCCAAATCATCAATTGATGAATTGAATGTTGAGGAATATATATGTGATTTATTGCTTTAAACGAGCTTTATTTTAAGCAGGATGACATTGCTTGTAAATGTTTATCCTTCAAACAAACATGTACACTCATGAAGATATGTCTCTATATGCAAAATGTGTCCTTAGAGATACATTAACTAAACTATGATGCCATGATATGATGCCACGCAACTTTTAACTAAACAAATAATTAAATTCAGGATAAAAACATTTAACTCAAGGCTTTTACTTTGAAATTGGTTCAGATGGTGATGCTCATAAACATGATGCTAATATCATGCTGCACATCTGGGGCTGAAAACCAAGGGAATGTCAGTTGGTGTAGCACAATGAGCACTGTAGTAGCTCATGATTCACCCCAGTGGTAAAACAGTGGTATAGCATGGTGGCCAGACGGACATATCCAAGAGTCTTATTTCTATACGATGTAGCAATAAATTCCCAGTATGTGGGAAAACTTTTTATCTCAGAAATGGACTCAATACAAGACAAATCCAGATGTTAGTTTGACTCTATCACAGGACAAACTTGACCTGTAAATGTTACTAAACTGCAGCTTGCCTTGACAATCTTTTATTACCCTCATTACCCAACTGTTACTGTCGCAAATGTACATCTCAACTCTGTGATTATATCTGTTTTCCCTCTTTCCCTCTGAGCCTCACACTCTCCCCCCCTCTCTTCCAGCTGACGATGGGTGTGGGGGCACGCTGCGAGGCCAGAGCGGGGTGATCACCACTCCCAATTATCCCGCCGAGTACAACAACAACGCCGACTGTACCTGGACGGTGCTGGCCGAACCGGGAGACACCATCGCCCTGGTGTTCTCCGACTTTCAGCTGGAGGATGATTACGACCTGCTGGAGGTCAGCGGCACCGAGGGCTCCTCGCAGTGGTGAGTAGTTGGTCCATAGCATTTCAAACTCAGCCTGGGACATGAGCGGAAGGGGAGGGGGAGTCCACTGGCGTTCCATGTACCCACAGGCATTTTTACACACGGGGGGACGAGGTGGTTGAAATACTGTTGAAGGTGTTTTGAAACTGGGTATGTCCAGTGGCATTGACTGTCAGAAATGTTTCTAAGGAATGGAATACGAGTCGACCTCAACACCAGAGATGTCTGAATGCATGGCTGTTCCCCCATCAGGGTGTATCATGTGTTTGTCCGTGGTTTTTCTGGTTTATAATTTGAGCACTCAATCTTGGTCACTCACTCATTCTGTCAATTACCGGGCCTCTCTCAAACACACACGAATGATGAAGAGCTAGGATGTCCTGGCGTCGGCGTGGGTCTCTCACCATCTGTGGCAGCTCCTCCTCTCTCTCCGACAACTCTGTCAGCTCAGGAAGTAATTAGTGAGCTCCATTACCACTGCCGGCCGCATAGTGTCGTTTTACCCACACTGACATACACTGTACTTACACAAACTTACACACACACACACACACACACACACACACACACACACACACACACACACACACACACACACTGGAGTCCATATGGACCCAGCTTGACATAGGAATTCACACTTTCAGCCATACTTTGATATATTTGTGCTGGCCCCGTGAATAACTTGCACAAATAGATGCGGTCTTCCACACCATCTTTTGCCACCATGTTCCTTCCTTCACACTCACAAAGCTAATGGATAGAAGCTGTATATCCTCAAAGATTCACAAGTGCATAGCGAGGGCTCTACATATATACAGTTTGGTTGCATGATAGACGTGCATTCATTCTGGAGAGGGGTTTCGATCATGTCAGAGGACACAGTTCTATACCGAACATCAACCATGACACAGAGTGACAGTCATGAGACTACATGACTGTCATGAGCCATAGTGTGCTAGATCTCTGATGCATGCCACAGATCATCTATGCCATGTGTCTCAGACTCGTCATCATTCCATGTAGCCCGCGGGAGCTGAAAGGCATATATTTGTTTAAAAATAAGTCTATATCATACATTTTTCTCTTGAACCCTAGATAATTACACATGTCACTTTTTCATGTGTAGCAGTATATTCAGTGTATTTACAGTGTGTTTACATTTTAACATGTATGTAAATGCACACAATATTAGTAACTTGTGACTAAATTATAATCAAGTATGAAGACAGTAATTTTACAATATGTTAGGTTACATATAGGTTACATATAACATTTAGTCCCACAATTAAAACTGAGTTGAATGGGTTTGATACCCATCATCTATTGTAATAGTTCACCTAAAGGATATATCTATAAATGTCCATGCAACAATGGGAAAGTCTCTGAATATATAGGATAAGAAAAGTTGTTGTGCACCTTGGGAAAGTCCACCTCTTTGCCTTTGATGAAAGTAAGAAACACTTGCAACCTTGGTTTCAGGATCATGGAGGAGATTGACAGTTTGGATCAACAAGGGGGGAAACCAAGGAGACTTTGAAGTCACAGCCACAGGCAGTAGGCCAGAAGGGACGAGGGGGCATAACACAGGCAGAGCTATTAGACGACTTGAAATGCACTTAGACCAAGAGAGAGGGGAAGTGTTGATACAGCAAACAGGTTCCGAGAGAATATGTGAGAAGTCAGATGGCCCCTGGAAACTTATGTCACTTCTATTCATTCACTCAGCCGTTAAGCAATGACACTTCCCCCGAAGAGCTTGATTGACTGTGAGCGGTCTTAAAGCTTGTAGGCTGAAGTTAAATTGAATGTCTTTGAATGTCACATTGGGCTGGGTCCCTCACTATGCCTCTTTCTCCTCATTTTACATCGTCCTCTTTTATTGGACGCTGTCCGTCTTACGGGATGCACCCAAACCCTATTGGCGCCATCATCTGTGCTGTGATTGTTGCCGTGGGCGCCCACGGTAACACACCTGTAGTGTGGTTGCGCTGTCTGAGAGAGTATCGGGAGGGAAAACTGTTGTAGCTTCAAAGCAAAGAGAAGGGCGAGTTGGCAGGTGTTGCAGAGACCAGGTCACAGTTGATCATGCACATTGCGAGGGAACAGGAACACAAGGGACTGAGGATGCCATGCAGACATGCTGGCTTGTCCCTATTGTTTCATTTCTTTACTTGTCATGCTGGCTTAGGTTTTTACCCGCATAGTGTTTGACTTGAAAAGTGTTGTCCCCAAACACATAAAACAATTCCAGCTGCAACTGTCCTTTTATCTCTCTGCGCTGAGCGAGGAGCAGCAGGGACGTACGAACGGAGGAGGTGACGGGGTCAATCGGCGACAATGAGCACACACCAGAGGAGAGGAGCGAAGACGGAGGGCAGGATCCTGGTGAAAGAGGATGGACACTGAGGTGGAAATTGGATAGATGGGGGTGGAGGGTTTACAGCTTCCCAACTGGTGGGTAATTAGAGAGGTCAGGTGAAACGCTATGATGGCGTTGACCCCAAGCTCACATCCTCACTGTGATGATCCCTCCCTCCTGTGGGGCTTGGAGGCTCATCCTCTAACCGCCCTCTCTCACCATGTGATTGGACTGCTGTGTGATTAAACAGCACTGGGTTGTAACAAAGATGGCAAATAAAGATGGAAGGTGACATTTAAACGTGAACACACCTATCATGTGTGTTTAGAGCCAAAAGAGGTTATGGGATCAGTCCTTTGGATAGGCACAGTTGACCAAAGCTGTCATCATGAAGGCTAATCCTCAAGAAACTTACTGAAGAAATCAGACTATACATCCATGTAATAGCAGCTACTTTTAAGGAGCAATGTGTGAGATTTGGTGACATCTAGAGGTGAAGTTGCCCGTTGTATCTATCCCCTCACCCTCACTCTTCTGAGCATGCAGGAGAACCTATGGTAGACTTCAGTTATTAAAACTCAAAAGATGTTTAGTATGTCCAATCTGAGCTTCAGTAAAAACATGACAGCCCCCTGTACAGAGGACTCACTTCTCATGTATATATACATTAACGGGCTCATTTAAGTGGGAATGGGAAACATATTTTTTTGTGTGTGATATTTTCAGACAAAAATTACCTTGTTGTATGATTTATGACTCATACTGCAGCCAACCAGGTGGTGAACCATCCTACATCCACCTTTATAACAGTTTATGATGGTTGATTTTTAAATGCAAATTTCATACATCTATTGACAAGGTAGAAATGTAAAATAATATAAATGATGTTCCTTATTGTGTCTTATCACATGAGTACATGAGTACCTTCTGTCCTAAACTGACTTCTCGTTTCCACTTAGAAGCATTCTATTTTTGGATCTGATTGTGCAGGGACGTCTCATGCATCACTTGTTTCACCTGACAGCAGGTGCATTTGATTTCTGCCTGACTTCTTGTTGTATCCTCATAAGGATTGATGTCTCTTGTCTGTAGTATAAAGAGAGGGATTGATGTATCCATTTCACTCGATCAAAACGGCAAGGATGAAAGTTTTTTTGATTACACTGCTCATGTTAACATTCCATTATGTCACTAGTTACTTTTACATCAGCCCACGGGGAGATCTAGGTAAAGCACCTATTGACACCTGAGAGACAAGTTGAGTGGTCGAGTAAGAAGAAGTGATGCCAAGGGTCGGAGGTCAAAACGACACTTGGCTGATCGATCCACGGCAGCTCAAGTGAAAGTGGGTCAAGTGTGCAGCGTCTGTTGTGTCTGCGCTCTGAGTGGAGCAGAATGAAGTGGGATAAACACCATCAATCACCATCAATGCCGTCAACCCTTTGCATAAGTGCGGCTGCCACCACTCTCTCTGGTTCTTGTTTACCATACCATCCGGCAATATGATTGGCAGCCGAGCGGCGTTTGCATTCTGAGAGAGGCTCGTGGGAAAAGACAGCCTCGAAGACCAACTCCGGGAAGTGAGATGTGCGTGGGGATCGAATGTGGCAGTGGGATGAGCTGGTGAAAACGTCGAGTGAATATCACCTCCCGCTCTGCATTACTCTGACAGGACGTCTTCTGTGTTGCTCACCCGGGGGAACATATTACTCCGTGATTATGCCGTTTGTATCCACATTGATTTTCCTCCCCCATCACCATCCACTTTAAGGGAAACGTAAATAACGCCTGACGCTCACCGATTGCCAGATGCTTATTTGCCTGCACGCCGCTAAGTGGAAATCGCAGCAATTTGACTTGTCATTTTCCGGGGCGCTGCGTTGTTTTGCAGAGCACCATAATACATTCTCATCTATGGCAGTGCTCCCTCGAGAGGCTGAACGCCACTTCCGCAGCACCGTGGATACTGTAAATAGAACGGTAAAGGGTTGGAATTTGAAAGCACTGGCAATAGTCTCTGGGTTAAAATCGGAAAAAAATCCATATCACAGTTCAGTGATCGCACCTTTTTACAGAAAATGTTGCAAAACAAAAACTTTTCATTCCAGTAACTTTTTGCAAGCTCTATTTCCCGGGAGTTTTTTTTTTTCTCCCTCCCCTCTCAATGCATCCATCGCTGACAACAGAGAGGCTCCCTGGGTAAATGCTCCTGGTCTCTTCATGTTCTGTAGATCTGAGAGTCCAATGAGTTGTGATCTCGGTTGGTAGCTTCCCATCCTTTCCTCTGCTCCTCTTTTAACCTTATACCCACCGGAGTTCAGACACTGACACTTGGCAAACATATAGATTATCTCTGCAGTGCGGATACGTGTCAACTTGTCCAGAACCTAGGAGAGAGAGAGAGAGTGTGTGTGTGTGTGTGTGTGTGTGTGTGTGTGTGTGTGTGTGTGTGAGAGAGAGTGAGATGGAAAGAGATAAAGCGCTGTAGGAGCAGAGAACAGAACACTGGATATATATTGATTGGCTGTTAGGTTAACTCACCTGAGAGAGAGCAAATCGTCTTCGGAACAGCTTTTTAAGTCCAGGGGCTGTTTTCTCTGGCTTTTCACATGGGAGTTACAACAAAATGAGTATATTTCTGTTTTGTGTGTGTCTGTGTGTTAGATAACAGCCTCAACTTTTGTTTTTGTGTTTTCAAAGAGGTTGTTTTTTTTTCTTTCCATTTTGAGCTCATGATATTTCAGTCTTACTTATGTGGTTTTACTGCAGCTATGGTTTTTCTGTAGATGGCCCATTTACAGATTTGCATGCATACAACCATGACAAGTGTGCATTCTGATAGTGTGTATACCGGTACCTTGTGGGTAACACACACATCATATACCAGCTCCTAATGGGCACTCTACAAAGATATATTGGTTGCTATTTATATGATTTTGTTTAAATGTGCAGTTTGTAATATTTGGTGAAGTTGCATGTTGTATCCATCACCTCGCCCTCACCTCTCTGAGCATGCAGGAGAACCCATGGTAAACTTCAGTTGTCATTAAAACTAATTCCACTCTGGGCCACTGTAAAAACATGGCTGTCCCATAGAGAGGACCCGCTCCTCATTTAAATAAATAATACATCTAGGTGATTATGAATTAATGGAAATGTCTGTATGTAATTGTAAATTTTTTAGTGCTTACACACTGCTCCTTTAAATGTTAGTGGATAGAATTAAGGTACAATTATTTACATTTATTTTGGGAAAAATGATACTGATTTTCTGTGAGATTATGTATACTCTGCGGTTTGAATTACCCTAAAATAAGCCATTTGGGAGTGTCCATGAAGGTTCCCATAGTGCAACACCATGGTTGTACGGTAGCCTAGAATGACTATAATAACTGTTAAATGTTTTGACAGTAACACTCAGCTGCATCATGAAATTCCCCAACAAATCCTGCACAATACACCTTTACATGTAATGCAGTCAGAGTAATTGTGCAACCTACCCGGTGACCATTGTGTTCCTGGCACCACAGCAATCGCCACTCACCCACCTGTGGTCCCCAAAGCCCCTGGTTGATAACATTATTTAATATGTGTGGGCTGTTATTGTGAATACAGAACACCGGCTGGTGGGAACTTTGCATATATGTGTGTTTGCAAACAGTTACTGTGTGATAGTCGAGCAAACACATCTTCTCCGCATGAAAGCCGAATTCATTTTTTATCCATTTCTGATGCTGTGGCTTGTTTCTCACAACTCAGACCGGCGGAGTTAAAGGAAAGCGTCTCGCTCTGCAGCTCCTCCAGTAATTCACTGCAACATCGCCAGTCGGGTCACGTTCTGAGAGAGGAGGGTCTGACTCTGGCAATTCTCCCCTTCTCACTGTCTTTCCGAGTCCCCCCCCCCCCCCCCCCCCCCCCCCCCCCCCCAGCTAGATAGCTGTCATACAACATCTGAGTGGGTAGTTTGGTCTGATTGTCAAATGAAAGTCTACAGTGTGGTCCTTCATCATACATTCTGAAGTCATTGACTGTAAGTGGTGCTCTCATCATAAAAGCCGTATGCAAATCATCCCGAAAAACAAAACTACGTGTAATGAATTGCGTGCATCAAATCCTGCAAAGTTTTGTTTAAGTCTTTAGCCTGAGATGCAGCCTCCACGGTGTTCGTGCTGCAGGATTTGTGGATTCACACACACACACACACACCGGTGAGGACCCCATGTATTCCCTCACCATTGCATGTCTGCTGTAGTGAGGATGCTGTGCTCACAACCCAAACTCAACAATGGAGCCAGTAAAGATGAACTTTGTTTGAGATGGAAATGTTTCTGGGCGGATGTGAGGGATGGTGGTGGAACCCTGACGCATGTCACGAATCATCATGTCAAAGACAACAAAAACAAACGGAGCCTCGCTCGCTGCATTGAGATTCCTCAGTGTTGTTCCCTCTCCGGCTTACGCACACTTCTCTTTGTCATAAAATTATTCACCGCGATGCAGGTGATGCTTTTACTTTCGGACCTGCAGCAAAACCTGAGCCAAGTCCAAAGCTCATCTCTTTTATTTTGTTTTTGTAAGGTTTACCTGAGGCACGTGTGTTTGGAAATACTTCCCAATGCCAAAGGGTAAACATGATGATAGGGAAGCTACAAATGATACCTTTCTCTTGCTTACCCGCTTTCTTCTTAATCTTGCAAATTATGTGACTTGAGGTGCAGTGTGTGAGATTTTGGACTTTTGGTCTTTTGGTCTCCCTACCCGGGTGGCCCCTGTTTTTACAGGGGCCCAGAGTGGACATACTAAACATCCTTTGAGCTTTAATGACAATTGAGGACTACCATAGGTTCTCCTGCATGCTCGGAAGGGTGAGGCTGAGGTGATGCATACGACATGCAACTTCACCAGTAATGTCACCAAATTGTACACACTGCGCCTTTGACTTCAGTCATGCTTTCTGTATGCTTTTGCTGGTGGCTTAGCTCCATCACACCCACATAACTATGTTAGCATTTGCAAATGACTGCGCTTCCCTGCACTGCCACCGGGTGTTACGATAAACAACCGTTTTTTTTAAAGTTCCGATGTCAACTCCGATGTCATTTTGACTCCTTCTCTTCATTCTTCTGGACTTTTATTCCAGCTGCGTCAGGTTTATTTATCCAAAACTATAGTTTGGCTTATTGGCCTCTGCCTGACCAGTAGATCGATGGCTGTCGCTGCCACTCTCGCCGCCGCGCCTCCTCACACACACACACACACACACACACACACACACACACACACACACACACACACACACTCAAAGTGTGTTTGTCTGAGTCAGGATTTATTAACAATAGCACTTGGTTGAGGACTCATTCAGCGATGTGCCATCGATCAAAAACCGCAGCCATGATGAACTTTGCGCCACCTGCCAAGAAGTGCTCCAGCAGAACATTATCTCCAACACCTGGTGCTGTGCCGCAGATTGGCTCACTGCAAAACTCCGCACTCGGTTACTCGCTTTGTCACATTGCTCAGGCTACGAGCAGGAGACGGGAATGGGGGATTTGGAGAGCGGAGAGCAAGGTTAGCAGAAAAGGGGCCAGATATTCCGCACAAATTCCATCAACCTTCAAGGCGCAGTTGTACTTCCGGTGTTCTTTTATTTATCTCTCTATATTTTCCGTTGCTGTTTTTGGTGAAATCGTCCACTCGACACCACAGATTCATCCCCATCATGATGATTTTTACATCATTAATTGACGCTAATCGTCTGTGTTGTGGTAAGAAAACAGCAGGTGCGGCAGTTTACTTTGCAATATTTAGTCTAACCCATAAACTGGCTCTCCCCCGAGGCTGGCAGTCTGGATGGGAATGTGACTGTGTAAGCATGTCTAGCCATGTGTTGCCTCATGCCTGCGCCGTCCCGCAGAGACCAGGGAACATGCAGAGGTTAGAGGTAATGGGCCAGATCAGTGTGCATGCGCCGACTGGGTGTCTCTTTAGTTGTGTTTACTAAGCGCTGCACCGCTGGGATCCAATCTGTCGCTTTTGAACAGTCCCACAGATGCACTAATAGCTTTTGATTTGTACACAGAGGCATATTTGAAGATCTGCACAACAGCACCCTGGGTCTGCATCTGACGCACCGTTTCACTCAAGTGAGAAGACAATTGTAGAATATGTTCCTATCTATGCTTTTCCTCTTTTTCTATAATCACTTGATTCTGCCCTTTAGGACATTGGATATTGTTTATTTTTTTTTCATTTTATCCACTTTACTTAACAGCGTCATCTGTCTTTATTCTTATGTTATTTGATTAATTCTATTTGCTGCAAGTCCAAGGATGATCTCAGGCTACACCCCAATTAATCTCCTCTACCCAGGTGTCTTTCATCATCTTTTATGAAAACAGTTGTTGTACTGTTTCCGCTGATGTTTCATCCTGCTGCTCACTTTGATCCCTCCATTCACTTCCTGGTTCAAGTGCTGCTAATCGAATGAAGGAAGGCTCACTTCACAAAGCGTATTTATTATGTGCATGATCAAAAGAGAATAATGGGCGCATGGAAATTGTTTGTGAGCACCTCGCATATGCAACAACCCCTGTTTCCTGCCGGATCCTTGTGCCTGTATACGCATCGCATGACCATCAGGGATGTCACGCTGGTCGATTAATCAATCATGGTAATTAGCTGAGATGGATTAATTGGAAGAGGGAGGGCTGACGGGGGCGGCGGGGGGAAGAGGCTTAGGAAGGAAAGGAACACGTGAAATCAATGGGCCGAAAGCAGAGCACGCTCAGTGGTCGTTTGTAGAGGACACTGACTATACGGCAATTAGATTGTAAAAGCAGGGCAGGGAGGACAAGTACACACAGCTTGCAAATGCCAAGTCACTGCATTACATCTGATTGTGGGACTGGACGTGTGTGTGTGTGTGTGTGTGTGTGTGTGTGTGTGTGTGTGTGTGTGTGTGTGTGTGTGCATATACACACACACACACACACACATGCACTTGACGCAGTTCTCCTGCAGTGAGATTGAAGTGTCCCACAGGTCCTTCAAAGTGGTCACCAGCTAAGGGATGACACCTGTTGTCAGATAAGCCCTGTCATCTGCTAAAGAGGAGGTGATATGGGATGTTGAATGTGGCAGTGACTCTCTAATATGGCACCCCTTTGTTTTCAGCTTAGTTCACACTGGACTTCCCCTATGTTTCATAAACCACAACATTATTGGATGAAGTCATAACAACTATTTGTTTCTCACAGCTGCAGTGTGTACAATTTAGTGCCATTTTTGGGTGAAAGTGCATGTTGTACATCGCCTCACCCTTCCAATTGGAGCATGCAGGAAAATGTATAGCAACCTTCGGTTGTCATTAAAGCTCCACAGATGTTTAGTATGTAAAAATATGACTGCCCCCATAGAGAGGACTCACTTGTGATGTAAATATACTTTAAAGGGCTCATTTTAAAGTCATGTAAAAAGCCAGTGTGGGGATAGTATTTTTGTTAAAATGTCAGTACATAAATGCTTTGTAGTAAGATTAATGAAAATATTGCACCCTGCACAATTCACCATTCGCTAAACTTAGTTGAACTTGATAAACTGAGCTCTTCAGGACCTCTGTTGCACGTTAGTTTTACTCCCAGGGCAAACATTATTATAATGATTAACAGGTACCACCCTCCTTTCTCTGTATCTGATTGGCCTACTATGATATTCCTATACTAACTAATCAGATTAAAGCAGGTGATGCATTCACTGTTCTAGAAAATAGATGGACTGCAGCAACCAGTAGACACCAGCTCTGGGTCTCGAAATTTGGAGAGAACCTCGCACATGGATCTGTCTTTTCCATGCTGGACAAGTTCCTCATTTTTATTTTCTAATAATCTTGAGTGCATACAGCCAACTCATCAAGTTTTATTTTCACCTTGGAATCCCATATTGGAAAATCCTTGCTGCTCATGCACATAGTCAATTATCAACAGGAATCATCTGCCTCACATGAAATAACTTATTCTCATGAGTTAATTATCTGGTGTGTAAAAAAAGTTAATATCTTTTTGCAGGGAGATATGATTATCGTGTGTGAACAAGTTAATATCACACGAGAAAATGGTGAGGACTTCAGGGACGCTGTTCAAACGGGTCTGAAACGGAGGAGGAAGAGAAATAATGGACTAATGAAAAACATTTGACACTACAGTGATATCTAATAGTGGCTTCATCCAAACATAGCTCTTAAAGACAATAGTTGTGAAACTGAGTCTGAGGTGGACCCTTGTTTGCGGTGTGCTGCAGTTACAGCCGAACATCTTGTCCCTGTCCGTCCCCTGTGTGGACGGACATGTCACACCCTGATCTGGGTTACTGCTCAACCACAATACATCACTGTATGGTCTCCGTCTGCAACCTCACCACAGCAACTTCAAAATAAAAGGCATGAGCTCGATGCGTAGGCAGCTCGGGCTTTGAAAAACCCAACGGTTTGATTGGGAATTTAATGTGACAACATCAGCCAAGGGCGTGCGGTAATTCCCCTTCATTCCAATGCAAATCAAGGCCGCTTTTGTCCAATCAAACACCATTGTGCTGATGCTAGTGGAGTGATACGCTGTTTGCAGACATGGTGTCTTGTCGCCACTAAATCCTTTTTTTTGTTTTAAACCAAAGCAGTGATGTATATGTTCCAATCAAACATGTGCCCTTGCTCCTGATGATGGCTGAGTCACTGCGACCTCTGGAGAGCGCAGACGTTTGATGAGCCAATACAAGTAATAGCCGCTGACTCATTCTCACCTTTGACGACACATCGCTCACACAGCGGGGTTTCTATTTGTGCAAAAACCCTGCCGTTTCATAGTCGGGAAGAAAAGAAGGGGGCTCCGACCAGAAATAAGCGGAATTAGAATGTACTTTATCATCTTTGTGGACATCTGCACAGTCTGTATAGTGTTTGGGTTTGTTTATACGAAGAGCATTGGTGAGCTATACCCCTCCTCGGCCCACTCCTCTGACCTTTCTTATGAGGTGACGAGAGGCCAACGTGAATATATTTACAGCCGAACCTTTATGAACTTGCGTGGACGTGCCTCGACCTGTAATCACAGGCAGTGTGGCGGCAGGCGTCCATAAAACTCCCCTCAACTGCTTCAATAAACAAAGAGGAGGCGAGGAGAGACGGGTGATGGCATCCATTAAAGGCCCCCGTCTGCACTTTAGACCAAGGAGGAGTCGTGGGAAACTTTTTGTCTCCCACTTTGTACAGTCGGGTATGTATCCTGTACAAACAACACAATTACTTTTCAGAGTGAATTATGAGCATTAAAGGTGTTGTGTGTAAGATTCGAATTATTTCTTAATTTGCCTTGGCAGGAACTGAAATACACACACTGATTTTTTTTTTATGTGTGTATCATCATATGAGCCTGTTGAATTTAGATTTGAGATTGATTCTGTTTCTCTTTACCATTGCACTACCATGTTTTTTTTAAATAGTGCAAACTAAAATCACATGTTTTCTTTTGACTTAACTTAAGGTTACATTATTGGGTAGGATGAGTTGTCCACCTGCAAAATGCATCATCACCTTTAGAGGTCACTATATCCTACAGTGTCCCTTTAATATCTGGAAATACAACAACATGGTTAAGAAGATAAAAATCATAAAACACAGCTAGAAACCATAATACCCTGCAATTGCTATAAAATGCAAAAATACATTAGAGGTAAAAAGCTGTTACTGTTTGCTTTCAGCTTTGTAATTGCAGTGCAGGCAGCTTATTAAATTTCTATATGATCACATTATTAGCAGATTTTTCCATTATAACTTTCTGCAGGTGTTTTCGTTGCTCTGTGTGAGGTGTTCACAGTCTATTTATTTTTTCTTTCATTGTATTTTTCCAACATGCAGTTACACTTAATTGCCGACACAAAGTTTCTCAGTCGTTCTGTGATCCATCAGACCCCTCTCTGTAAGAGGGTTTTTGCTCAGTAGGAGATTTTCGGATAGTGCCAGAGAGGTGTCTGCTTCATATCGATCCCTCAACACCGCAATCTTTCTTAATCCCCCCTTTTCTTCACTGACGGACGGAGACAGAAGCAAAGACAGAGTAAAAAGTTTTATCTTGACAGAGCTTTCGACAATTATGTCTGTTTGGGGTGACGGGACTCTGTGAGTGCACCAGAGGACGTGTTTACCAAATCACCACTTGCCCTTTAATTGTAGTAATCTGAGTCACAGCCTTTCTATGTTTTCATTAAAGAAAAAACGCTGAGTCACATCAACGTCTGGCCGCCACGCTGCCCACATGCTCGAGTCGGAAAAACAGTTTCAGTTTGAAAACTCCAGGGTTATGTTGTGGTCCTAATGGGCAGAAACAGAGATTATGTGAGCCGCTTGTCGATTGCAACCTTGTGCAGTCTCGACATGGTCTTCACTGAGTCATCATCCTACCATCACATGACCTCCCTCCTTCCAGAGAGCAACAGCCGGCATTAGTCCCAGCTAGCACCGTGATGCAACATGGAGAATCTCTTACCATCGTTCAAAGCCACAGGGATGTGTAATGAACAGGGGATGCTGGGAATAAACAGGGGATGGGTGTTTATGTGTGTGTGTGTGTGTGTGTGCGTGTGCGTGTGCGTGTGTATGGGGGCCAAGCATAAACCTTATGCTTTAAGCCAAGCATAAACATTACTTTAGTTTATGCTTGATGTTACTGTTTGTTGTTATGGTTGTAGCTCTCAATTCATTTTCATCCAATGTGTTGTAGAAGAATGTATCTTTAGTGTCACTGCACCTGTTAAATGAAATGCTGATGGAGCGCAAGTGTCCAGACAAGAGAGAAATTTGCTCTAAAGTGTTATATTAAAGGTGCAGTATGTCACATTTTGGTCAATTTTTGTCACTTCTATCAGTAGAAATAGAATCACAAAACAATTGTATACAGCCATTTTTTCAAATGTATAATTACCTAAATTTGTGACCTGGTTTTTACATTACCCTAAAACAAGGCCTTTGATGTATATTTACATCAGGAGTGGGTTTTTACAATGGCCTAGAGTGGACGTACTAAACATCTTTTGAGCTTTGGCAACTGATGACTGGATAATGTGATGGACACTATGTGCAACTTCACCAACAGAAGGAATCATATGTCATATTATAACTGTACCTTTAATGTTTAATGTAAAATTAAGATACCAGGAATAGTTAATACTGAAACAATAAAAACAAGGTAACATTACCCCGTAAGATGGAAGAAACAAAGTATGGACAAGGGGTGGGAACGCTGAGTTATGCAGAGGTAGTGTGTGTGTGTGTGCGCATGAGTCTGTGTAATGGTGGTGCACATTGACGGAGCAGTTTGGATGCTACTTGATGCTGCTTATTAGTGCAATTTTTGTTTATGTGGGGTTCGGTTAGATGCACCCTGCACCATCATCAGGGGGTGCTGCAGCACTCCCAGCACCCCGACTTCCCTTTTCTGATGCAACTGTTGCATTCTGCTGTTTTTTTTGCGAGGTGATGCTAACCAGCAAGTTCTTGCAGTGTACAGAGGTACATGAGTAGAGCGGTCTTGTGATATGCAATTTCTGGTGTGTTATAAAAGGATGAAGACTGAGCCAACATGTTCAAACTCAATGTAGCTGTATAGATGTGACCTAAAACACTTCATTGTTGATATAGGTTTTTGAATAGATTCTCAGGAAATCCATGCAATCCATTCAGCAGCATGTAACACACGCTGTCGCCCCTTTGGCAATGTGTGCACCTTGTATACTCCTGACATTACACCGGCCTGAGCCACGGAGGCTGCCTGCTCCTCTGCCATCCCTGCTTTTTTAATTAGATGGTCTGATTAGAGAACATTGACAGGACGGGGGAAAGGCAGGGGAAGGTGCTGGGAGAGTCAAAAATAATTAAAAATAGGGATTAGTCTGGTCTGGGGCTCACGCAGACAGAATTAGCGTCCGCGGCCGCTCGCCTCTATCACCGGCAGATCAGCGTTGCTAATATCACGGTGTTATTAGCTTCACTATCCTTCCCCCAACTGTGCGATAACGGCGGATTACGGAAGGTGCCGTGCCCAGTGAACCAGGCGGAAACAGTGCGATTTGTCTTAGCATGGCTAATTAGTAATCCGTTTGCATGGACGAAACAGATCAGGGAGCAACGCTGTTCCTTTGACAGAGGGCCAGGTTCTGAGGATACGTTTGTGGCGCAACACGAGGATGCGCGTGCAAAACGCCGCGGAGCTGCAGCTGTCTCACACTCGGCCATAGATAAAAAGAAACAAGGCTTTAAATCACATTGTTTACTCATGTCAGTGGTAGAGAGAGTCGAGTAGAGAGAGAGCAGGGAAGTCATGTCTGTGGGCATGTGTTGGGGATCCTCGACCCTGTTTGTTAGCTCACACTGCTCTGCCATGTTAATTACTGTTGCCGATGTGCCCCGAGACCAGGATACTGCATAATGCAGTCCGGGGTGTTTGATGTATGGGTCTGCGTGGCTGGCAACATGCATTGTGTGTCTGACTTGGTGTGAGATGATGGAGCCTTGAGGCCTTTGGACAAATTGCTTTTGATGTTGCTTTCCTCGTGTGGACAAATGAATATCAAGGAGTGATTTAAGCTTTAATGTACTGTAAATACCCAAGTAACAGGGAGGAGAGTCATGAATGAGGAAGCAACCGCTAGCGTCTGGCTTTTGTCTGGAACGCAAGCACAGGGCATTGAGTGTTCTGGCACCGCGTTGGACATGAGGCTTCAGGCTGTGGGGGTAAGTTGACTGTGGGGGATCCAGCATGTAAACTGGTTATGGTATTATATTATGCATGGCTCACATTGAGATTCACAGACTAAGAGAATATGTCTTATGTTTCCTGGCAGAACTTGAGTTGAGGAAGTTGGGTGCAACAGGAAGTGGTTAGAATTGCTTTGGACTTCAGTCATGAAGCTGCTGTTTGACATTGGCTGAAGATTTGCAGTTTTTGATTTGGCAAATAAGGCAACAATTGTGAAAACCTTTTTGTGAAAATAAACAAAAGGGACATTTCACAACTTGTTGTTTTATCAAGATTATTAGACATGGCTCCATTCAAATATAAATTTTAGCTCGACTTAATAAACTGATAAAATGACTGTAAATGTGTATTCAAATCAAAACACTTTTCCCATGATCCCTATGGAAAGTTTTACTACCTGGACCCGCCCCTTCCCAGTCAGCAGTCACTCCTGTCTGAGCTTACCTAACAGAACAGACATTGGCTTTTATCAGCTCTGATGTTGGCAGTGATGGAAACACCCAGATATTATCTCCCTCCTCTTCTTCTTCTCCCCCTTTATTTTGGCAGCCAAGGTGCTGACACTGCGCTTTTTCTGCACATGATTTTGAAGCACTACGTTCCAAGTTTTTCTACATAAACTGTGTGTGCACTTATAGTTTTTCACATTTTTGGAGCAAAATGTAGTTCGCAGGTTTAAAGGTGCAGTGTGTACGATTTTGCTCATTTTAAGGGTGAGGGTGAGCTGATGGATACAGCCTGCAACTTCACCCCAAGAGTTCACCAAACCTTACACACTGCACCTTTAAGATTCCCTTGATGGAAGTTGGCTCATAAGTAGACACTTAATGTATGTATGCATATAGGACAAGGATATTTCTGTGATCGGTTGATTTGTGAGCCTTTTAGAAAAGGGGGGCGTTGTCTCGAATTTTCTGGGTCAGCACAAAGTGTTATCGGAGCTCTTGGATCACATCTGTCCGATCCATAATAAATTCCTGTGATCTGGAAGCGTCTTGATCCCTTCGGTGTGGCTCCGGATTCTCTTTGTAAATGGAAATGAGACCTGGACTAAAGTCTGTCCTCTCTGATAAAGCAGAATCAGTATTTGTAATGTGGGGACTATGCCTCTGGATAACCTCTGACTCTGTCTTTCTTCCTCTCTCTCTCTTTCCCATCGCCGTCGTCTCAGCTCACATCACTGATCCGGTTAGCAGCTTTAACTTTGAAGGGTGTTTTTATGTTCTGCATCGGAGGTGGAGGGATACTGTATTCACCTCTTTAATGTGCTATAAATAGCGCTATCAGGGCGAGGCAGATAAATGCTGGTGCTGAGGGATTATTCTGCCATTTCTTCCCTCGCTGTGGAAGCTGCGGGGATGGAAGTGGAGACTTAGGCCCATAGGTTACACTACAACTAATATATTAAATGCTTCTTTGGCGTCCTTCCACGTTTTCCATGCTGCTCACTGATACATCCACTACCCCCTTGCTATTATTCTTTTCTTCCCCTGTTCTCAGCTCATTCTCTTTCCATGTTCCACCCTTTGTGTTATACCTCGCATCACAGAGTCCAAGCTGATCTGCTGCTGTGAGCCACAACATTGTATTTTTCTTGTGATTACCCCCTCTGGATTGTCTTTCTTTACGTTTTAAAGTTGCAGTGTATACGATTTTGGTCATTTTTGTCACATCAAAACATATTTCAAAACAATTACCTACCGACATTTTCATACATTTCCAACCACCGTAATGTTTTTATTTTATTTTTTTCCTATTACCCTTAAAAGAGCCTAATTCATGCATGTTTACCCGAGGAGTGGGTCCTCTCTACGGGGTCTGCTATGTTTTTACAGCGGCCCAGAGAGGACTCACAAAACATCTTCTGAGTTTTACCTTACAGGTTCTCCTGCATGTCCAGAAGGGAGAGGGTGAGGTGATGGATACTACATGCAATTTAACCTGTAGATGCCACCAAATCTTACACACTGCACTTTTAATGCACCAATCTAGTGCAATGTGTATAATTAACTCTACTGCACTCATCTCAGATTTCATGGACTTGTTCAAGGTCCACTAGAAAAAAAATAATCTACAATTTCCTCATATCGATAAATATCATCTTATTTTGAAACATCGTCAATTTCAGAAGGCAGAAGACATTTCACCACTAATGTGGAATAAACAGAGCGTTGCAGCTGCTGCAGTGATTTGTCTTTCTCTAAGTAATTTCAGGACATCGACAATTCATCTCCAATTGTCGATTCCCCCCCCAAAAAAGTAATGGAAGAAGAATTGTTTTTTATTTTATTTTATTTATTTATAAAACAGGCTCGTTTGTAAATACAACATGTTTTTAAATACAGGGACTTCCTCAGTGGAACATTTCGCAGTGCCCCCCCCCCCCCCCCCCCCCCCTTCCTTCCCTCCTCCCCCCCGCCCCGTTCCTTCCCTTCCTGCCCCTGCGCCATGTTCTCGATTCCAACCCTTGGCCCGGTCGCAGCTCAGGAAGCCCCACAGCAGATTAGCTCAGGCTTTAGCCGTGGCCCCGACATCAAAGGTGCGAGAGGAAGAGGAGGGGAAACAGCAGAGGAGCAGAGACGTGGGACAACAAACGCTGGCATCCGATGTGAGGGGAGGGGGAGAGGGTGGGTGGGGGGTGGAATGAGGCTCAGTGAGGCCTTGGGAGGACGGAGGGTTCATAGAAACCGCAGGACGACTGAAAGCGAGCGCCTGCTGAGCATTAGTGGGAAGTAAATAGGTATACGGACGATTCACATCACACCAAGGTCAAACAGTGTTTGTGCAGCTTTATCTCGTGATTTATTTCACTTTAGCCTCCGGGTCACTTTGGTCCAACTCATCACGCAGCATTAAATGAAAACTACAAATGCAAAAAAAAACGTTTGTAGTTGAAACCCAAACCGTTGTGTTATACATGCAGATTCAAAGCAAAAGTTATGCATTATTAACATCCAACAATCGTACCCGGGCGTTGTTGGGCCATACACAGTGAAATATATAAATACTAGATGTGCATTACTCCCCTGAGACCAGGAATTGATGTTCATTGTCAGAGATTAGAGATGATTAAACATTAATGATCCTGTGGGGACGTCTGATCATTTTAGTTGAGAATAGGCACAGTATGGTAATTTAGCAAGTGTAGAATTAAAAAATAAAAATAAACGAACTGCTGTGCACTACATAGTATATTACAATAACAGTGTGCATATATACTGTGTGGCCCACATCATCCACACCAAGAGTGATAAAGTTAACTTTATAGATTTGCTGATACTTTGTGTTAAAGTGCATGAAGTCTATCATCTATTTTCCATAGTGTCTTCTAAAGGAAGCTCTTCCACTACAATACTTTCAATACTACTTCTACTAACCCTATGTTACTTTCAAGTTTAACAATCATTGCAAAGACAGCCTGCTTCAAACTAGCATTCACATAATAGGCCATTATAAGTAATGGAGGCAAATTTTAACCTGCATTATGATCTAATGTTTAATGATTTGAGGAAGAAACTGAACTGCAAACACAAAGTTGCTCCTGACAGCTGTGCCACTCATTCTCATAGAGAAAGTGCTGCACATGCATATTTGTGTGAATGCTTAAGCTGCACTGGGCATCACAATAAGAACTTACTTATCACATTTGATATTTGATCAAATTAAATACTAATAAGTTAACGTTAATATACAAACATAAACATCATCTTAACATTGCACGAGGTACTGCACCAAAAATCACTTGTGACTGCTGTGTGTGTGTGTGTGTGTGTGTGTGTGTGTGTGTGTGTGTGTGTGTGAATGGGTGAATGGCAAACTTGTGCTTCATTTTGAGAGCTGTCTATATAAATACCTATAGATTATTGTAAATGCGTGGAAAATAAGGAAATCCCATGTGATGGCAGCTGTCATATTCAGAGTTAATGACTTGGCTCTTGACCTTTAACAACCTTCTCCCTGTGGCAACCTTCAAATCCTGGGCAGCTATAAGGTGCCATAGTCGGCTTTAAAGGTACAGCATTTGAAATAATGATCTGTAGGCAGGAGTTGAACAACATGGTAATTGTATTTTCCATTTGTGTGAAGTCACTCTAAAGGTTATTGCGGATTATCATTTGTTTCCATTAAGAATGGGTCTTCCTCTTCCATGTTGTTGTTGGTGCGCTTTCTAACCCTTCAGAATAAAAGCCCCACTTTAGAAGACCATTCAGTCCCAGTCCAATTTGTTTTTGAAATGTGTGTTTTTCTGTAATAACAAAAGAATCCCAGCGGGTTTAGATAAAGTAAACATGTTGTGTAATTGCCCACCCCTGTCCTAGTAGTTGGTCAGCTCATGGCCACTTGTTGCTGGTACATGCACCGGAGAGCCTGAGCCACACTAGTCGCCTCACATAGGTCCATAACATACAGTATTTAAAGGGAATAGATCGATGGGGAAACAATGGAGAGACGGCTCCATCATTGTTAGATGTCACTGGTTGTGGCGGGGTTGGGGGGGTGGGAAGTGGATGATCGTCACTCATAATAGTCACCCTTCCCTCAGGCAACTCTCCCTCTGCCAAACCAGGCGTGTGTTCACAGAAGTGCTGAATCTGAGGCTAATTATCAAGCACACACTGCTGCTCAGGGAGCTCTGTGGCAGATCCCAAGACACAGGAAGTGTGAAGATTAAGTCTCTCTCTCACACACACACACGCACGCACATACACATACACACATATTGCACATGCGCCCACCCACACACAGCGACACCCACGCATGAGTTATATATATTTTTTTGCCGGGGAGATATTGGGCTGCTCATGGGCATGGCTTTAAAGTCACACCATTTTTTAAACCGTGGCTAATTGAGTCCAGTGGGATTATTTGTTGCGATCGAGTTTTATTTACGAGGTGCAGGGAGGCAGAAAAGCAGAGTTTCGTTTGTAGAGGCATGTATCTTATTTCTTATATATGTGTGTGTAGATCATCTGTGGTATCAATGACTGTCCGCTGCTGTTCTCCCTAGTGTCTCCAGTCCACCCATGCCCCTGCCATTGCGCCCACACACTGAATGATCATGTCTCTCTAAAACAGTATGGCATGGGCAAATGGAATGTCATTGATTTTGATTCCAACCTGAGAACTCAAACTAAAGGCCCCGCTGTTAAAATTCAGTGGCTGTCAGTGGTGGTTAATGATCTGCTGTGGATATTACTTCTGGGATGTCGTATCATTTAGAGATGTAGCATTTGTCTTTCTTAGTCCCCACACAGGCTTGTGTTGTGCTCAGAGTGATGGAATACCTTTTGATTACCTCTGTTCAAACAAGCCGGCCGGCGGCGGCATATTTATTTTGGCTCTGCACCATGTTTACTGACAGAGCTGTGCCTCGCGTTCAGCATCCTATAAAAAATGTCCAAACATGGCAACTCGAGGGTTAAACAGTCAGAATATACTGTATATAGGGGAATGACTGGCCCTGCAGCTCACCATGACTCTTTCTCCAAAGCCTGCCATTCCCTTTGAATGCTCACATCATACAGAGATAGTATTCGGAAGCTGTATTTCATGAGGACACCTTCTTAAAAGTGCAGTGTGTAAGATTTGGTGTCATCTAGTGGTGAGGTTGCATGTTGTCCAGCATCTCACCCTCACCCTTCTGCACACGTAGGAGAACCTATATGGTAGACTTGGTGATTGACAGATGGTTGGTGTGTCCACTCTGGGCTGCTGTAAAAACATGGTAACCCCAATGAAGGGGACCCACTCCTTAGGTAAATGTACATAAATGGGTTCATTTAAGGGTATTGGAAATACTATTTTCTCCCAATAAAATTGACAAAAATGACCCAAATCTTACACACAGCACCTCTAAAGCTCAAAAGGTGTTCAACATGTCCACTCTGAGCTACTGTATAAACATGGCAGCCCCCCTAGAGAGGACCCACTCCTTGTCTAAATATACATTCAAAATACATTTAGGTGATTATGAATTTATGAAAATGTCAGTATGAAATTGATTTGTTGTATTTTTAGGAGTGACAAAAATAACTGAAATCTTACACAGTGCACCTTTTAAGAGCCTTTTTTCCCCTCTTTTTTGCACATAACCAAATCATGTGACCTTTGCTCAATAGCAGCACTCCTGCATGACTGTTGAAAAAGAAAAGGATTAAACCATCAATTCAAATCATTCAAAAAAGACATATAAGACTGAACATTTGTAGAGCAGGTTGAAGAAAATGCAAATCACCACTTACGCTCCTCTTATTAATTCTTATCTACTGACTTTGACCCATTTCATTCCAGGAATGCAGATACGAGGCAGGGCTCCACCTCGGGGCCTCGTCCCTCTTACCTAGAGAAGCGACGTAGATACAGTGCGGCACCATGTGTGAGTGCGTCACCCCAGGCTCTCTGCTTGTCAGGCAAAGACTGACGCTGATTGACAGCTAACAGAAGGTCTCTGTCGCAGCGACTGTAATCACTTTTGCCGTGGCAGAGCTGAGGCACACACGGTCTTTGATGCCTCGATGGCCCGGAGGTACTGAGTGCATGAGAGATATAGTTTTCCATGATGCACTCGTGATATAGGCAGAGGGTTTAGAGTTCAAGCTGTAGCAATTACTACAGATCTATCTATGGAAGTGTTTTTGCAGTGTCTGGCACTTTATGCAAATGACTGCTGGCTCTTATATCACACATAGCATGAGCATGGCTTTCAGATAAGATGTTCTAATGACATGTTTTGCCAGCATAGCTAGGAGCGAGTTTTATTTCATTTTGTCCCATTAGTGCAAAGTCATTGGGGTTTTTGAATTGAATTCCAGATGATTGCTCAAGATATTATCTGAATTTAAGCACTATGAATTGGAAAAAAAAAAAAATGTTGTCATTGATGTGGCACTCGATTACACAAAGCATTGATTACTTAGAATGTGCAAAGATAATTACTGTGATTAGGCAAAAAAATATAGATAGATATATATTACATACACACAATGGATTCTGTACAAACGTAAGTGAGATGGTGGCATTGTCAGGTGTTCTGTTCCTTTTCATGTTATTGTGGTTACATTTTGTATATGAAAGGCAAACCTTAGAAAAATTGTTATTATTAGATATTTTCCAGGGTCAAGAATCTCTGGATATGACTCGGACAATGATGACCATCAACATATTAAATACATGTGCAGGGTGCTACTGCAAGTATATGCCATCATTTATTAAACTCTTTTTACCTGTCCATGAGACCTTGTTGCGCCCCTTTTCCTCATTTATAAAGGTGGTCTGTGCCTTATATAGTGGCTCAGCTGCTGGTTGTCTCAGAAGAATTGAAACTTCCAACAATGTAAGTAGTTATTGACCTTAGTTTGCCTTTGCGTTCCCTCGACTCTCGGTGTCAAGTGACAGGCTAATAGACAAGTGGAGGCTATGTCGACATCCGCTGGTTCATTTACCACATACTAATGACTTGAGCCTGTTAAAGGGAAATGCCATTACATCCATTAACCTACCTCATACAAAGAGCTTTCTCCGTGTGATATGGTAAATGCTGATTGTGAGATATTACCTTTTTTTTGTCTCTGATTCTGAATAAGTGCATTTTTGTGTATTTGCTGAAATATAAGCTAAAGACTGCTTTAGTATCATTTTTTTTTGTCAGTGCCATTCCATCCGTGCAACCTATTTCATTCCTCTTAAGTGCTTCTCGCGTATGGCTCCAATATTAATGACGGAGAAATTAACTACACAGCTGAAGGTGCTGCCATTGTCGTGCCATTAGGCTACTCCTGTCCCAATTAAATGATATTACCGCCGTCGGTCTCATTATCAACGCTTTACCGTTTTGGATTTTGAAGTAGAAATGAATATTAATTACCGTACACTTTGAGCAGAGCTATTTTGACAAAGGGAGGGGGGCTAATAAAGTTTGTTGGTTTAGCAGAAGAGTGCCACAGCGACTCGGAATGATCGCCGCAAAGTGAAATAAACGGGAGTGGGATGGTGATGTCACAGCTGTCACCAAGCACCAGTGTAAATGACCATCGCTGCACCTATGCATGTATTCAAATGTCTGCAGTGTCATGATGAAAGTCAGTTCAACTGCTCCGCCCCCCTTGAGGAGGACATTCACTGCAATTTAGATGTTTGATGTAGTGCAGAATAGGCTATCGCAGCTTCTCTTCGTGTGGAGCATTGTTCACACACAAAGTGTTTCCGAAGGTCGACGTGGGCTGCTCAGAGCACCTCTTGTCTACATTTGAACAGCTGCTCTCGTTGCTCTCTTTGTTATTTCCAAGGGTTAAAGTTCCATGGTGCCCAGCCACAATTCTGCCTCAGTGCATGCGGTTTCAGATTAGAAGTTAATTTTGGGAATAGAAGTGCTGTCACATAGCAACACTGTGGATGAGAATATGAGAATACATTCATAAGGGTCCAATATTGCTGTGATAATGGAGCAGACTGTCTGGCTGGCATGGAAGAGCAAAGGGAGAATATTGAAAGAGATGCATTTTAGATTTGATTTAGTTTTTTAAATGAGGAAAGTAGATCATGTCTCTCTATGTGGATGTTTTGGATGTTTCAAGATCGTTTGAGGTTTTATATTTGGCGACGATTGTGGGTCTCATGAAATTAGTACGTCAAACCAAAATAAGATGATCACCAGCTCGTTCTACGATTATTGCTATGCCCATGAAAAGATCCACACTTGTAAACACAGATGAAGTTTGATCACCCTCTTGTTTTTTTATGTATTCGCTCAGGGCTTTGAGAAGTTTGTTCTTCAACTACATTTTCCCCTTAGTTATCATCTTTCCACGTGTTAAGTTTCAAAATACCCTAAATGGAATCTCCTCTCTCTCCCAAAACGTTTCCGAAGCACCGTACAAATATGTGTGTGACCGAATTAATGAAAAAAAACAAAAAAAAAACTTTGAGTGATCAACCGACTAGAAAAGCACCATATAGTCAAGTGTTGATGTCTCATACCTTTGAAGAGTCGCTTGTCAGTGAAGCGAAATGAATCCAGGGATGGGTTGGGAAGCATCTGTCCACTGGAGCCTTTGTTTCTTTGGCCCCATTTGAAGGTATATGCAGGACGGGACTGTGTAGTTTTACAATTCTACTTCAAATACAACCCCAGAGTTGGGATCATGATTTTGGTCATATTTGCACATTTGTCATTGCATGATATGTTGTGGTGTTAAACATGATGACCAAAGGGGGCTGCCCTCCACTATTCCATTCCCCTTCAGTCCCCTCTTACCTCACTTCCTTTCTCCCCTCCATCGCTTCTTCTGCCTGGCATGCTTTTGTCCGACTCGCATGCAGACATGATGCTGATGAATGTGTTCATAATCACCACGGAGACAGAGCGGGGTGATTAATACTACTCATTTAACATAATTAGAACCTCCACTGAGTGTTTGTCTAACTGTGTTTATACGTCTCTGTCGCCCGGATCTGTCCACGTGTGTTTGTGTTTGCTGCCGTGATGATCGCGTGTTCCTGCTGTACACGTCAAGGGAATGATTTATGTGTAGCGCACTCTTACCTCCAGAGGGTAATTGTTGTGAAATGAAGGCATGTTTACACCTTTTTTAAAGTGTCACTGTATTAGCAGAAATAGCAGTATTTGGGAAGAGTGTCTTTTAAAGTGATTGTCAGACATCCTTGAGGTGCCAGATACGTGAGGGACACAAAAGAAGAGCATGTTGGCAGCAGCATTGTCTTACTCTTACATCTATGTAGTGGCCTGTATAGGATATTATTGTGAAAGAATACCCAGGGCTCTGCAGTGTGGTCAGTGGCCATCCAGCCTAATGGCATGGGCTATTAAGGCTCCATTAATCCAAATGGTGAGGATGTGGACGATGTATCCGTCTTCAATCTGCATGTACTGCAGTGCCCCACAAGGACCCAGTTGACTTATAGCATGGTCCATCATTGAAAGTGGTGCTCAAGGTGCATGTTGTGGTCCTTTAAGTACAAACACTGTGCATATAGTACACAAACACATCATTGTTTTGCATCATCATTATCCTCATTAGAAGCCCTGAACTATAGCCAATGGGCCACATTCACCTGCATTATGTGCATTTTTATTCTTAACAGTGCATCTAAAGAGAATTGATTACATCCAGACTGTGTTTTTTTTTTTTAAATGACCCACTGTTCAGCATCCAACGATTAATTAAGAAAGATCAATGGGATATTTATTTTTTCCTTAGTTTGCCAAACGATGGTTGATCGTTGCTAATATTGTGCAACTTAAGTGGATTCTGAAAGAGCTTATGCATCTATTGCCTCATGATGATCATTTGTTTTTGCCTTTAATAAACTCCTTATGTTCCCTTAAGTTGTACGTATAATATGCAGTCGAGTGTTGAGTTTATGTCTGACTGGGTAAGTAACAGTGACAATGAAAGACTGCATTTAAGGCATTGTCCTCCCACTATGTTTTCATTTTTCTTTTAAAGTCGCATTGTCATCTTTATCCGAACTTGCTGCGAAACCTCCACATATTGATTATATGAAGGGGGAAATGAGTCAGTACTTCCACTTAAGGTCTCCCTGTATAATTTTCTTTTGTTAATATGAACTCTGGTAGTTTCCCGGGTGCTTCCAGTCCTCCACAACACACACACCTGCGACGAGCAGAGGCGCCACATATATCACGGCTGAGGTGAGGTGGAGGAGGGTGAAAGGTCGTCGCTGACTCAAGAGGAAGCAGATGGAGGGATCTCTTTTAATTGGAGTTAGTTTTTACAACGGATCGGTCACAGTCATGCGTAACGCAGAGAAGATCGTGCCTCTCGTCCTCCTCCAGATTTTTCACCCTCCTCCCTTTTCCTCTGCTCTTGGTTTTTTTCCATCCTTTCTCTTTCCACTTTACTTGATTGATGAGTGTAGTACTTACTGCAATCCTCCTCACTCAAAATCGGACAGGACAATAAAAGCACAAACACTTGAAAGAGATGAATATATTTTAAGGCTGGATAGAGTAGTTTTCTATAAAAAGAAAATGGCATTGGTATTGACAGTGGTGCTGAGATGTCTGTACACAGCATTGTTAAATCATGTTGTTCACCACTATCTCATATGATCATGCACCAGATTTGACCAACTTTAAGGTGCAATGTGTAGAATTTTGTCTCATGTAGTCGTGATGATTTATGTTGTAGTTGAATACCCTACACCTTAACATTTCCTTTTTAAGGTGCAGTGTGTAAGATTTCCCTCATTTTTGTCACTTGTACGGTAAATGATTGTGCATGTTACAAAACAATTTCGGGTCCTCTCTATAGGGGCCACCATGTTTTTACAATAGCCCAGAGTGGACATACTTAACATCTTTCAAGTTTTAATGACAACTGAAGTCTACCATAGGTTCCCCTGCTTGCTCAGAAGGGCGAGGGTGAGGTGATGGATACAACATGCAACTTCATCTCTAGGTGTCACCTAATCTTACACCTTTAAGTAAGTGGGAAAAACCTTAAATTATCATTATATGTCAGTAGTTGTGACATTTGACCATACTGTGTAAGACATGCATGATAGAGAGACCCACTACCCATATAAACATAAACAAGCTTATTCAGGGGTAATGTAAACAACCAGAGAATATATACAATGTTACTAGTCTTCCAATACAAGGAGAAATAATATAATTTGAATTTGAGATACAACCTTTAGCAGACATATTATTCACTATGTGGTGATTTAATGTCGATAGAATGGCCTAATGGAGCTCATTGTACGGCTAAGCATAAAAAATAGTTTGATTTAATGTGACCAATTGCAGGTCACTGGATATCTAAGTAGAGGGTTCTCACATTGTCCCTCAGGTTCATTTACGTCAAACAGTGGAAAAATAATATATTCACATGAGTCCCCAATCACCTCTAAATACAGGATACATTGATTACTTTCACATTCAAACCCATTACTTGAAATCAAATCTCTCATGACATGTCCCTAATACCCAGTCTGAACATATAGTCTTTGGGACCAGCAAAGCTGTGACATGTGTTCCATTCCAATGCATATCCCCTCCACATCAATGCAATTCTTTTTTTCATTATTAGTATTTAACTTAGCATATGTTCCCTTCCGCTGCTCAAATAGATTCCCGCATCGCTCGCTCAGCTGTGCCATTCATCTCAATGTCAATTCACTTGTCTGTTCTGTTGTGGCCAGAGGGTCATTGGTTCAGCCCCAGTGTCCTTGGTCAAGACAGTCAAGCCGACCTGTCCCCTCCATGTTTCGCACATATATGAATACATGTGAGTAAAGCATTCTGATTGGCCACGAGGAATAGAAATACGTTTTATGAATGCAGTCCTTGTACCATCTAATCTAATCTATCTGCTGCTCCTGTGCATACATGATCCTGATTCCTTAATAGCACGTACCTGTGAGATGTAACAGGCCTTTTCATTCTCATCTTTCCTTTCGTCTGACTCCCATTGAAAGAGAAGATGAATATTGATGACACCATTCGGTTGCGTTGAACGTTGTCCCAAAAGTAGGATGAAGCAGCAGAGTTAGGCAAAGCGAGGGATTACAGAGAGAGTGACGAACAAATGCTAATCTGGAAAAAACAAAAACGAACTGTTACTGTTGAACAAAGGGCCTGTAAACACAATGGAAGAATAAACGAGTTATCTCTCTCATTTTTTGCATCTCCCACTTAATTTTTGAATGGTTGCACAGGCGAATGGGTTTGTCTCTGACCCTGGGTGTAATTGAAAGAAAACAGCGGATTCGACCTCCCGAGGGGCGTGAAATACTGTGCGTGAACAGGAGGAGGACCAGTAGGGAGGAAGAGACACTGAAAGTTGAGGTTCATCGACTTGATTTTGTATTTCTCAGTGTTCTCGGTGCCTGGCTGACTCATTCCCCCACGTACTCTGCTGGAAGCAATTCATCTCCTGCATATACCACCACCTCTTCCGCCCACCTTCCTCCCACATCCTGCCATCCTGGAGTTTTTCAAAAGTGGAGCCTCACGACCTCGGCGAGTTACTATGGGATCTGAAATATCATGAAGTTGCACGAGTCATGAAAACAAAAGGGGAAGGAGATTCAAGAGGCTGTGTGGCTGGGCTCTATGAGTGACTAACGCCAGGAGGGACTGAGGAGTCTTGGTGAGATGAAAGAAGGGGAGTTATTGTGACACCAGATGTCCAGCTGGGCTCATCCACCATCCCTTTCCAGCTTGTCTCAGTGGCTCATTACCACATGCTAGAGGCAGCCCAACACGTGGCTTCACAACCAGGGAGAGTTTGTCTCCAGAAGGCACAGATATGTGCTCCTAAAAGCAAATAATGTCCCTTCTTAAGTCTGATTTATATTTCACTTAAATTCCTGCCCAAAGGTAATGGTGCACATAACAGACCTCAGGTAATAGTGCAATGATAAGGTTTTCATTTTAACGTTTGTGTTGCTTTATATCTCCCTATGTTTGACCTGTGGAGAGAGAGAGAGAAGAGAGAGAGAGAGAGAGAGAGAGAGAGAGAGAGAGAGAGAGAGAGAGAGAGAGAGAGAGAGAGAGAGAGAATACCCTTAAGAAAGAAGGGGGGCAATAAAAGGAACACGATTCCTCTGTTGTCCCTGGCAGCTTCAGGGAAATCATCTCTTCAAAGGAAAGGATCATAGCGGACATCCAGTATATGGGCAGTAGTAGTGGCTCTGGAGACAGACAGTGGGTCCTCTATTTATTTAGGTCAGTGTATTGAAAGGACTTTCCCACTTTTTGCGTGCCTCAGTGTCTTCGGGCAAGATATTGAATCCTAAATTGGCCCTGATGGCTGTGCTGACAGTGTGAGAATGATGTGTGACAGAGGAAAAGCATCACATACTTAGATGCAATGTGTGAATGTGTGTGTTGGAATATTTGGATGGTCATGTTAAGTGCTTGAGATGAGATCAGTGCAACGTAAATATAGACCATTTACCATCCACATGCTAGGGACCACTGTTAATGGAGTTATTGCACATATAAGCTAATATACTTGTATAATATGTAATATTTTGGAAAAAAAAACATGTGGGCAGAGTTCTGTAATAGGTTTCTTATACTTTTCTTTCCCTTATTTGTTGGAATCCTCATGATAGCCAGATGAATTGGCAATACCATTCTGAACATAACCAAACAAAATTTTTGGCTGGTGTTAAGAGTCATGTACACCACTGAAGCAGCTTGAATGTTTCCTGCACCTGTGTAAATTGAGCTTAGTTACATTTCTTTTCCAAAAGCCTGCTCTGGATCACTCGACAAGCATCATCACAGCCATAGTCGCTATGCTTCACCCACCTTGGTGCGGCAGCAGCAGCATTTGGATCCTGGAACGGCTGCAACCTCAAAAATGTGAGCTTGACAAAAACATGGCAATGAGTCCAGGTTGGTGCTATTAACAACTTAGCATTGGCACAAGGTAGAGTTTTAGTCCTATTTCTGTATAAAGAGCCATGCAAAGTTTGTCTGAACAGATGCCAGAGAGCATTGCAGTGGAAATGCAATAAGGGATCACTGATGAGTAGCAATAGTGAATGATAAGGGAAACATTGCAGGACTTATCAGAGGTAAAGCTGCAGCTTATATGTTGAAGGAGGGGAAATGGAATAAAACTCAAGTCCATTGATCGAACCAAATGAATCCAAACGTGATATCGAAGTATTTGCTTTAATGTCTGTCATCAATCCACCTCTTTCTGTTTATACAGCCGCTGCTGATCTAAGCAAACTGCTTTTTAAAGGTGCAGAAGTAGAAACAAATGAAGTCAAATGCATCGAGTGATGACAAAGCTATAAATGCCTTTATCTTTGAATAGCTTTTCCACAGTAAGATGGATTTAGATCATTATTTTTTTGTATATGTTTCCCACTTGCATTTAATTACCTTTGTTTTTACACATGACATCAACCTTTATTTACCGTACGATCCTTTCATATGCAGGGAGCCTCGGGGCTTATTGTTTAAAAGTGAAAATTCTGACTTTGCACTTTTCGGGCGCCTTCATTATAAAAAGTGCACGAGAGCAGATTGTCCTGCAACATAGGTTTATGTGCCATTTAATTTTATGATTGCCAGTAAGTTGCTGTTACTAATGGGCCGCTATTAAATCATGCATGCATTTAATAACCACACGGACCTCGGAAATTATAGTAAAGAAAAACGATGCATATATTTCTCCTCCAAGAAACAACACTTATTTCTTGGGTAAACAGGGAGAAAAGATAGCTCTGTTGCTGTTGTATTGTATAGAAGGGGAGACAAAGGGAATTCTAGAAGTGGTTAACAATTACAGGTAAGTGTTGGACTCCCTTTCTGCTAAAGGGGTATACTATGTATGAGGACAAAGAATAATTATTTAAATTCTAGCAGAGGATGATGAAGGTAGTGGTCACAGTAGCCAGCGTGAGCAGGGACAGGGCTGTGCCACTCATCTGGCGGGAGAAACTAAAGCAGAGGGTGGGAGGCTGCCCGGCCATCACAGGGTCTCAGGCTGTGAGACCTCTCTGAGGATTGTTGGTTCCAGGATGGAGTTCAGGGGTCAAGGAACACAGACAGGTGGTGGAGATGCCAGGGCATGGAGAGATTCATGGGCAGTTAGCAGGACTTTGAATGTGATGTTGGACATGACCGGAGGCCATTGCAGATGGGTTGGGGTGGTGTGTTGCCCAGGCTTGGAATAGGTTTAAACCTCCATATATTGACGTCTGCCCAGATCGAGGGGCAACCTCTTGTGCAGACAGATGAGGCACAGTAGGAAGCAGAAAAACTTGCAGTTCATAGGGTTGGTCACTGGGGGCTGACAGCAAATCTCCCTAGACTCCCATGTTAACATGGTCAACTTCAGAGGTGAATGAAACATATAACTTTGGTTTTGGTCTCTATCAGTCATATTTCTTCCCCATGACAACTGTACATGGGGTGAATTCTTTCCTAGCTTGTTTTTATTTTCCTCTTGACTCCCAGCTGGGCCGACGTGCTACTTATTGCGGGTGATACAACCGCACCATGAGCCCGCTCACAGCTCTGTGTATGGTCCGCCTCTATGTCCATTTTTGAATGAACCAGGAATGAGAAGAAGTTAGGATTCGGCAAGTGATGTCACGGATGCTACATCCATCTTTTTATACAGTCTTAGGTCCTGGATCCTTGCAGGGTTCCATCGACAGGACTGGTTTGATAAAAGTGTAGATGGGGGGTCTTTTCCACTGTCATTACTACCTATATGAGTATGCTCCGATATACAAGGCAATGCAGAACATTGTGCCTGCTCTGTTTAGGGGATTTGATTCTGGTGCTGAGCTCAATACCATTAATGTGGTCTTGCTGCTCATCCTGCATCATCCCAGCCTCAATGTGAAAAAACGCTCATAGACACAAAGCACCAGAGAAGACAAAGAGCCAGAGAGACGGAGAGTTTGATAGCAGAGCTGTGGGGGGAGACAGAGTAATTGTCCAGCACAGCATAAATGTCCATCTTTTTACTGACAGGCGATCTGGTATTAAATCCTGGGCTCTAATATTAAAACAAGTGAAGGGGAGATAATGTGACTCGCCTCTGGGAGCACGATTTGTCATTTTCACACTTTGCTCTCTAGGGATTAAACAAACGAGGTGTAATGCGTTTATAGAGGAGCTATAAAGGCACAGGTAGGGGAAGACTGTAACCTTTGCAACGGAGCAAGTATGAAAAGTTCAGTTTAAAGGCAGAAGGAAGTAGCTTCAACTTTAATGCGCCGATACCAAAAGGATGTTTACTAATCAATTTCAGGAGATATTCATGCCGGTGTTTATGTTATGTTCATTTATATGAGTTTGATCCAGGTTACAATTTTCTAGATAGAGTTATTGTATCTCCATGGCATTAAGGGCAAGTGCCTGACTTCAGCATGTTGTCAATTCAGCATGTAGTGACCTATATGTTTTAATGGAAATGGATGGCCTGGCTTAAATAATTCAACATATTACCAGCTTACGGTGTAGAACTCATAACTATATTTAATGCTCCAAATAAACTGTCAATGTATCTATTCTACATTTTAGCATTTTCTGTGGACCTCAGTTCAATCCACCTTCTCTTAAAGTCCGAAGAGCTGAACCAAATCAATGTCGACATGAAAGTCCATCAATCAGGAAAAGGCTACACTTTCAAAATGTGGAACTGAAGCTTCCAAACCCTTTGAATTGTATGAACTCATGAATGACATGAAAACATGTGGAACTCGCCGTCCTTTATATCGCATACATGGACACATTCACATTCTAGTAGTTGTATCATGAGGGACAAATTTAAAAATCTTTGTATATCTCATGTTTAACCGTTATATATAATAATACAGCTTTGTAGCATCACACAAACTATGATAAGTTATGGCCAGGTAGAAATGTTAATAACGATCTTGAATTTGGTTCCCTAAAGAAATCTCTTTGCTGTGCCTCTGGGCCATCGTCTCTGCATCTGCAGCTATATGCCATAACAATAAATATGTATTATACTTTACGTACGCAAGGTCCAGTGTATGTTATAATTTCTGCTTCCTGTCGTGTGTGTGTCTGCTGTACTCCCCGACTGCCTGTCTGACTCTGAAACACAACATTAAAACCTGTGACTGGATTTAATGGTTTTAGCACTACATTAAAACATGTGACTGGTTTTTAATGCGACGGCTGATCGGTATTACAGAAGCAAATAACAGACTTATTATGGGGTGCTAGAAGAGAAAAAAAGTTGAACATCCGACCATCTCAATCGTTCAGCAATGGAAGTGGGAGGTATGATTTTGGACTCATAATATCATAATTTCAATTCCAACCACGATGATTGCTTTTTTATTCTTCATTTCTATGTCTTTGCCTCCATGACGCCAAAGACTAACTCTCCTCACCTCACCCTCCACTTGATATCTCCTCCAACCTGCTGCAGCAGAGAAGGATGATGTTCTCGTAATCGGCCCTGGGTTGTTATTGGCCTGTGTTTATTGTTCTGTTTGATAGATCCACGGGGAGGACTCAATTATCACCGCCACCCAGAGTGACCTTGGAAAACTCATTTGTTTGTCTTGCGTTAACCACAATTCCAATACCTTCCGTGAACAATTACACCCATTGAGAAGTGCACAGATATCGTTGTGATGGTGTGTTTGCATGTGATGTGTGTGTTTGTGTCTTCAGCAACCTTCTCCACTGGTGAAGGTGAAGCGTAATGTGAAAAGAAATCAAACAGAAGAGGAGAAATGGAGAGAACGGCCACTAGCTTGTCCATCTCTGTGGTTGACGTTGTCTTTGTCACACAAGTCATTTCAACAACTTCGGTTTTGTCCTTATTATTCCACTATCCATTCTGCAGCGGTTCAGTCCCTCTTGCCTTTGTGGTCTTTGCTTGCATACACCTTGACTTTTCCGGCGAAGGCGATAAATCATCTTTCGATGCTGCGATCAACCGTAGAACAAGTGGCATTCAATTCTTCTACCACTTGAGTTTATGTTTCTGCTCCATTTCGTCGCCTTGCCTTTTAAAGTTTTTATGAAGATATCTCTCTCCGTCATATATAAAGTATTGTACTCTATGGCTCACAGTGCAAGAAACTGATTAACTCGCCACACAGATTTTCATCAAATTGGACTTTGGTGGGTGAAATAATGGGGTCACTCTCTTTTCTGGGGGGGGCGGCCACTTGTTGTTGCACAATGTGACATTTTAATGGATTGGCATGGAGTGTAGTTTTTTTTACTATGCAAGGAAATGGCAGAAGTGCACAGTGTCACAGACCAGTGGTATTAATGTGCGTCCTGTATGAGTCGATCACCAGTGGAAGGTCTGGCAGCATCCACTTATTTGATAACTCACATTCAGAGGCGATGTGGAACACAAAAAAGCCTTCTTGTTTGTTTTCATATTTGTTCCTGGTCATGTGTGATGGACTGTGTACATTATTTTATTTAAAATGTCCACATCCACTGCCTCCATTTCCACACATTGTGATTCATACATTTTCTGGATTGGTTAAATCTGTGTGATCATCACTGTGATCAAGATTGCCAAAATATGCTTTTATTTTGAAAAGCTTCTATTTCCTGTTTGTGTGTTTGTTTCTATCATGTTTGATGCATGACACCCCCATTCGATTCCACTCCAATTTGCTTTTGAAATTAGAGTTTTGAAATTACCATAATGGTTTCTATTAATTCAAGTTATTGGTGTTGTTTGCAAAACAAAGCTCTCTAATTTTCAAACATAAAATGTTTTTGTTTTTTGTTTGGAATGTCAAATTATTTGTCTGACACCCTCACACACATTTGATAATTACCGATTATAAAGTTATGTTGATTGATGAAATTATTGATAGATGATTGATAGAATAATCTTGATAAAAATGTTTTTTGGAGTAATTGTTACAGAAATAATTATATAATGATAGATAATACATAAATAAATAGCCTATACAATGTTTTCAACACTGTCTTAAAGTGATAACAATGGATCTTGATATAACCGTTTATTTGGCCTCTGGGTACCTCCCCCTCTTCCCCCCCCCAAAAAAAAAGAAAACAAATGAAAGAAAAAAAACTATAGAGTGCAGTTCTTTGTGAGTCACAATTTAATTTCCTCTCACGTGTGGTGCGAAAACCTTGAAACTGTGATATTTCCTCTGACAGTAAGTGTAACAGCAGAATCTCACATTGTAAAATCTTTACCATGCACATTCATACACTCAGCCCCTCTTCACTCCATGTTTCACTTTATCTCTCACTTACATTAACAAACCTGACGACTGAACATATTTAGAGAATCATAGAAAGCCTTGTAAGCTTGTAAGCCTTGTAAGATGTGTGAATTGTGTCAAACATTGCAACTCCATTTCTTAATAATGCAAAAAATATTCATTTGTGAATCAGGGATTTATTCTGACTTCCTTCCAAATTCAAAATGTTCTAATTACTGTCTGCGCTGTCAAGAGCTATGCTCAGCTATGTCCTCAGTGGGCACCACTTTCACTGTCAGTGTGACAGATCATCACAGTGGTCTAGAACTATGCTGATGTGCCAGACGTGACACTTTGATGCGTATCTCATGTCCTTGTAAAAAAAAAATTCGTTCACCCTTATACGAGTCAAGATTCGCTCTTATGCGGCTGCTCTGCATTTCTTTATGGTGCAAATGAAGCAGCGTGGCACGGCCGCCAATAAGGTTAGCGTTAATTTGCATAGGTATTAGAATTGGATGAGCGCATCATCAATCAAAACCCCCATTGCTCTCATATTTCCTCCGTCTTTGCGATGAAGGAAATTTGTCTTTGACACCCGGTTTTAAAAGTGCAGTGTGTACGATTTGGTGACATCTAGAGGTGAAGTTGCATATTGTATTTGTCACCTCGCCTGCTGGAGAACTTATGGTAGACTTCAGTTGACATTACAATTCTAAAAATGTTTTTCCACTGTGGGCTACTGTAAAAAACATGGCGGTCCCCGTAGAGAGGATCCACTCCTCATACATATATATATATATATATATATATATATATATATATGCATATATACATTAATGGGGTCATTTAAGGGTAATGGAAAACAGTTGTATATTCAGGTGATTATAAATTCATGAAAATGTCAATATGTCATTGTTTTGTAATATTTTAGAAGTGACAGAAATCTTACACAATGCACCTTTAGGCGACGGGATATTCAGTCGTCTGGCAGGTCAACTGTTTTTAAGATTACAGAGATATGAGCATAGTTTCAGAAAGTGTCTGAACGGGCACAGAGACAAAAAAAGATGGAAGGAGAGGGCGCCCTGATATAGGGCTGATACGTTGTTCTTCCCAGAAGGACAATTCTTTCAATCACTGTCCATATTATATGTTGTGTGAGGGCAGAAAATGAGCTATGGGAAGAAGAAGAAAGGAATCCCTCAGAAGATTTAACAAGGCTCTCTGATGGGGGCAGAGGTCTGTGCATGAATAAAACATGAGGGCTGAAAGAGGAAGAAGAAGAAGAGACATTTTAGCCCCGGACCAGGGAGTTTAAAGGAAGAGTGGGCATGCTGGCTCTGATGGGTCTGCAGTTTTACTGCCTTGGCCGGCGATGCTTTCTGCCTCCTCTGCAGTGCATTTATTTATTTTATTTTTTTATTTTATCCCTCCGGAGCTTCAGCCTGCATGGTGCAGCACAGACCCAGGAGGCGTAACTGCCCCCAAGGCCTCTCTCAATACTCTGGCCTTAACTTATAGTGTAAGGTTGATGGTTTTTTACTGCCTGGGTGGTTGTTGTTTGAAGAAATGAATGGGTTTGGTGTCTGTGTTGTGTGGAGCAGGGTGGAGGGGGTGTGGGAGTTTAAACCCCCGGTGTCTGAGCGTCGGAGCTCAGTTACATCTGAAGGTCACAGTCACAGCTCCGCCGCCTGCACATTAATGCGGCCCGTCTGGACTTAAGGGTCTTCCACACTGATTAGTTTTACCCGGGGAGGATTTGCAATGCGAATGTATGTTTGTGAAAATGACAGAGAGCGAGTGTGAGAGGAGTAGAGGGGATTTATGGATGTGTCCACACGGTTATGTGATTATACTGTGAATAAGGTGATGTGGCGTCTGGATGCACTGACATGTACAGTAACTCATGCAGCCAGTGACTCCTAAGACCCTGTATACAACATTTCTGTGCCAAGCGTTGATGCAGGAAAGTAGCACTGGTCAAACAGTCGTACTGCAATATATGTGTCAATGCAATTACTTAAAGGTGCAGTTTGTACGATTTGATGACATCTAGAGGTGAAGTTTCATGCTGTATCCATCACCTCACCCTCACCCTTCTGAGCATGCGGGAGAACCAATGGTCGACTTCAGTTGTCATTAAAATTCAAATGATGTTTAGTACGTCCACTCTGGGCTACTGTAAAAACATGGCGGCATCCGTAGGGAGGACCCGCTCCTCATGTAAATATACATTAATGGGCCCTTTAATGCATCATGCACCCATGAGAAGGCCCATGGGGTAAAAGGTGTTTTATGTGATAAAGTGCACCCATTGTGCCACCGACCATCAGTGTTTTCAACCACAAGCACCTCCTGTATACACAGCACACACGTTTAAAGAACAGGCAAACCTGGACAAATCATAGTTTGACTTCTTTAGAGTCAGTGTGACCCACGGTCTCCTGGTGGCACCAGGACCTGCATACTAAGCAGAGGCCTGATTGATCTACCTCTGCGTTCTTTGCACCAAATCCTCCCAGTTCTAACACACCCATGCAAACACCTACACTCACACACACACACACACACATTTACCACACATGTATTATCATTAGACTCTATATCACAATGCATATCTGCATTAATGTGCTCCATCCACATGCAGAGTCGGCCACCTTTGACATCGAAACTCCACCCATTTACTGATTATGCATAGATTCCTCTGACACTTTGGCCCTCGAACAGAAAACAGATGACATGAAACGATGAATATAAAGCGGGAAAAAGCCCCTTTCACCGACGAAAGGTTGCTGAGTTGCCTGATGACGGTGACCTTTGTTCAAAATCCTGAAAGGCATTAACAATTTAATGAGTCACATCACATCAGTATGGAGAGCATCTCCGTGCCAGAGTTTGGGTAAAATGGATTTTGACTCATCCTGCGTCTTCCCTAGAACCTCTGGTTCTGCTACTGACGCTGGAAAGATGAGTTTAGGCAAAATGGATTTTGCTTAAATGGAGATAAATGAGGTGCATTGACTGATTTTAAGAAAATATGATCTCCTTCTCGGTGACAACACGTGTCCACCAACTTCCGCCCGTCACCTTGCCCTGCCCAAAATCCATCAAAGGGCTCAGTCTGAGGGGCTTTGTGGACCTGGAATCAGAAAGTGATTTAAAGGTGCACTCTCGAGACAGTTCAGCATAGAATCTAATATGGTCAGTGTGTGTGTGTGTGTGTGTGTGTGAGAGAGAGAGAGAGAGAGAGAGAGAGAGTGAAAGAGAGGGGGAGAGTGGGAGAGAGGGAGAGAGAGCGTAGCCCAGAAGTAGCCACTTTGCCCTTCAGGAGTCCTCCATACGGTGGCTCAGAGTTTTTCATTGCTCTACAACTTCAATGTCTTGGAGACATAAAACATGGATGTTGACATGTTTGAAGGCAGAGGTGACATTGGGTCAAAATGTCATTTATGGTGGTCCTTTCATCCTTCATCCCATATTTATTAATCCCTAATCCTTACTGGCATGTCCATCAGTCGCTGATCCTCTGCCACCGTCACAGTTTATCGGAATCTTTAGTCAGGCTTTGGTGTTGTGTTGCTAATGGGGGGATGATTCCGGTTCAAACTGGTTCTTTATTCTATGGGACATTTTCATTTGTCAGCATGAGTCAACAGAGAAGGTCTGGTGTTGGTGAGTCTTTACATATGTGTTTATTGGGGGGCCCTTTCTGATACTGAGCTGTCACATCTATATCTTCAATAATTGGTGCAATCCCTTTTTGTAAAGTGATGACCCCCCCCCCATACACACACACAGCAGCACACACTGACTCACTTTATCAGTCTTAAACTTGCCGTTGTGGATCAAGTCCAGTGTCGTATTATAACTTGACTTAATGTTTCCGCTTAATTTTCATTATTACATGCACCCTCTGGGCCGCACTGGAAGGAACATTAAAAACACTAATGTGATCAGATAAATACCTTAATTGCTTCAGTGTTTAAATGTATCAAGGAAACACAATGCCAGCAAGAACATAGGGTATATGATTGAATTACAATCAATGGTTAACACATAAAACAGCTAAGAAGCGGCTGAATGTGATCTGAGTGAGTCGCACCAGGGCTTTTTATCGAATCGTCCGACCCTGTTGGTTATAGGAAATTGGTTCGACCTCGTCCATGCTCCCGACCCTGACCCGTCACCTTCACAGATTCGAACATAACTGTTTGATTAGTGATGCTCACCTCCACAGAGACCCATGTCCAGACCGAGGGTAGAGGTCTCGGGCTTTACTGGCCTACAAGTGAAGGACTAAAGCCAAATCTGTGGTTTCATCATGTCACTTTCTTCTCGCTTTGATACAGTGCTATCTTAATCTATTATCTTCACTTAATGTTTGCATCCCTGTCTGTTTATTGTCTGTTTGTGGACAAGAGTGTACAAAAACAATTGAAAAGATTTCTAACTTTATTCGGTGCGTTTATGCAGCATGGTTCATGGAGGCACTTTTGACACTGATCTAGAACTAGATCACTCATCTAGATCCATAATTCTGTTTGGACATAATAATTTAGGCTAACTTCTACTACATCTGTGTGAATTTTGGTGGAAACTAGAGTTTGATTTTTCATTTTTATCAGAAGGAATTACCTTTCCTTTTTTACTTTTACCTTACTCTTTTATTAGTTATATTCCCTGTACCATGTTTCCTGTTCCTGTCATGGCATAGATACCTGGGTGTAGGTGCTCCATTAGTACACGACATATCGACTCTATTAATTCAGGCAGATTTGGAGGTTGAGGAGATGAGGTGGACACAGTTGGGGAAATTTAATTTACCACTGAGGAATTGGAGTTACTACTTGCACTCGGATGAACATAAGCTCGGGAGTCCATAGTGGCCACTCACTCACGCAGTGTGAGAGAGAAAGCATGACTTTTGCTCGTTTATCACCAGTTCTCTTTAGCATAACACAATAAATGCAAACATGGATCTTCTCCAGTCATATTTCTTAAAATAGATCTTAAAAGAACTCCTCTATAGCAATGGGTGCAATCATTTCGACCAATAAGTAAAATTACTATAACCAAACGAGACAATTGCTATAATTATCATTGTCTTCACCATTAATTTATTGTCTTCACCATTAATTTCAATGGACTGCACACAAGCACAGAAACAGTAGCAAAGCTGGCAGATGATAGAGTGGCCAACGGATGGTGGATAAATGAGCCTAGTGTGTTTATTCACAGATAGTTATTAAGCAAAATAAGCAGAAGAAGAAAATGATGTGTGCATCAATGAAAGTAATTTGTACAGTTATGCATAATAGAAATAGCACAGGTACATTTGGCACTTAATAGCTTCAGGCGCTCGAGCTGAATAATTATCTGATGATTTTGAAATGCCTGGAAAGATGCAGATCTCCCCTCATACAAATGAAGCATGACGCTAACTAGTATAAAGGCAATCTGCCACCTATGCCTTTGCATCTTCAAACACTCATTTGCAGATAATGTTAATGATGTATTCTCTCTCCCGCATATATCATTGCAGGTTCACCGGCCCCAACCTCCCCTCACCCATCATCAGCAGCAAGAACTGGTTGCGGCTGCACTTCACCTCCGACGGCAACCACAAGTTGAGAGGTTTCAGTGCCCAGTACCAAGGTAAGATCACCAGAGTGATGTCATCTCCCACGGCACGCCACAAATAACCAAAAAAAATAGCCCTAGAATGATGCACGTCTCGGTTCGCCAGTGGAGACCCTGTTGCCATATTTGGAAGTGAACCGTTCCCTCCCTGTGCTGCCCTCAGGGCAGAATCTGAACTTTGTTCAAAATGCATCCCGTGATCTCAGAGGCAGATGGCCTCAGAATGCGTTGACCACATTCTGGCTCCAGAGGGAGCGAAGTGTTTGTGACCTTACAGAAAGACCCCTTTGCCTTTGATTTCCACCGTGGAGACACGACTGAACAGATAGCTCATCCGTGTGAAGAGCAAAAGGAAAAGAGATGGTTGAGTGACACCTTTTATCCAGTTTTGTAGCAGATATTTTATTTTTCGTGCTGGCAGCAAATGATTATTTTAGCATATGGCAGAAAAGTGTGTGCATTCCTGCAGAAAAACAAAGTTTTTCGAATCCTTTCCCCCTGAAATGCACACAACTTTAAAAGATGAGCCGCAGTATTAAAAACCAGTGAATGGTCTTTACGCTGCAGCTGATTGGTGCACACACTGATATGCACAAAAGCCTCTTTCCACCACCTTCATTTCTCCATCCTATTACTCTCGTATAGGGTTCGGGGGTCAACTTTTAGAAGGGATGAGCGGGGAAAAGGGATTAGTTCATCCACAGGAAGGGAAAAAAAATCTCTGAGGATCTCACCTCCAACTGGCTGCTGGAAATCTGTGAGGCGATGATGGGGAGAGAAAAATAAAGAGAGGGAAAGAGGGAAGAGGAAATGTGGCGCGCCCCTGGGATTACAGGTTCAGTGTTAGATAAATATGTTTAGGAGATCAGAGAGAAATGGGAGACTAATACTTTAATTAGATTAAACACTGACTCCATCTCCAATACCACCCCCCCCCCCCCCCCCCCCTCCACCAGCCATTCCCATCATGACATATCCCATGATTCCACCGTTGCCCCACTGATGAGATGACTGTTGATTGAATATCTACACCGGCTTATTGTATGTGTTCTCCTCCGTGTCCTTCGTACAGCGTACGCAGCAGGAAACAGCAAGGCAAACATGGCACCCTTTCAGCTTATTCAGTCTAAACATAATTGCACAAGTTTCTTCATTTTTTTTTGTTTTGATGCAATTTCCAGCAACACATCTAGAAAAAGATCACTTTATTGTGATCTCTCTTTCAATCCCATAATAAGCGGTTCCCCTCTCTTTGTGACACATGTCGCCTATTAGCTTTGAATGAAAATGCAGCTGAAACCGAGCAAAAGGATCAAAACACATTTGTGCAAAACAAGTAAAAGTCCCATTGTCAGGAAGTGTTGTCGGGGTAATTAAAAAGGGTGAGTGTGCACAAAACATGCTGATGGTGCTGTGGTGCTGCGGAGACCGATGAATAAATATGCATTTAGATGAGCAGCTTACTTTGCAATGATGACTTTTTTCCACTGCAATTATCGGGACGCTTGTTTTAACCTAGTGTCCCTTTGCCTTCAAAACCAAACTCCCCTGCACGTTTCATTTCAAGGGATTCACTGCGAAACTGTGAATGCCGATGTTCAAATACTGTATAAGATGGAGTTGCACCAAACAGATCCTATGGAAGTAAGAGATTATATTTTAGTGTCGTAATAAATTGTCGAAAATTGCCAGGAACACAAGTGATGTGAGCTGTGATATGTTGGACAGTAAATAAAATATTCCATCTGCTGCAGATTTTTACCTCTGCAGAAACACAAGGGCGTAATTGCTGCTCTTTCCTCCTGCTGTCTTATTGACTGTATATACTATGTATATGTGCTGTTTCCCTCTGCAGTGAAGAAGATGACGGAGCTGAAGTCACGGGGTGTGAAGATGCTGCCGAGCAAAGACAACCACCACAAGATATCAGTGTGTAAGTGGAACGCCATCTTTTCCCCTTTCTCATGCAAGTGAAATGCATTGAATGTGAAAAAAAATGTGGTGATGTCACCGTTGAGTAAAAAAAAATAATTTGAGAGCATTTTCCAACTATTACCAATAAGACGTGAATTACTTATTTTCTGAGGAGATCCATTGGACTAAAGTGCAGATGTCTCTCCAAGCTTTCAGTCAGCAGAGAGTGTGGTCACTTAATAATAAACGATGTCTCTAGTTTCGTTGCATATAGACTTTAAAGCCTGGTTAAGTCTGCATTGTTGGAGTGTGATAGTAAAAGGATGGAGTGCACATTTGGTGTTTTGCACGCTATACCCCTTCCCTCCGGTCAATTAACCCAGTAACAGCCAGTTACTTTTCTTCTTTAAGAGAAACATGTTTAATCACCATTCACAATTGAGTCAGATGATACAGCTTTCTTAAAGGTGCACTCTGTAGGTTAAATAAAAATGTTTATTTTTTCCATTACCCACAAAGCTTCAGTGTGTATGATTTCAGCCAATTTTGTCATTTCTAAAAATATTACAAATCATACCCATTATGCCAATACATTTTCACAAATTCATTGTAAACTACATGTATTGTTTCTTTCCATTACCCTTAAATGAGCCCATTAATGTATAGTTACATGAGGGACGGGTCGTCTCTACGGGGGCTACCATGTTTTTACAATAGCCCAGAGTGGTCATACTAAGCATCTTTTGAGCTTTGATGACCACCAAAGGATACCATAGGTTATTCTGCATGCTTGGAAGGATGAGGGTGAAGTGATGGATACAACATGCAACTTCAGCACTAGATGTCACCAAATCATACACACTGCACCTTAAAGACATTTAAAGGAACACAACACCTGACTGAACACAGCAATTTATATTGCTGTGTTCAGTTCAGAAGGCCGTCTCCTATGGCATCAACATTTCTTTCTTTAAAAAGCACCAAAAGAATATACATAGTGAAACTTTTTTTACATTTTGGTGTGTGTGTGTGTGTGTGAGAGAGACATCAACCCATGCAGGTTCAAAACTCCCACATATTCCTGCAACTTTAATGTGACAGAGGCTTTAGTTGAAACATTTCAATAACTCATGACCCATGACTTATTTACAAGCACTACTTATTCCTCCAAATTCCCCAAGGGGGCGCCGTATAGTAATCCCTTACTTTCTCTCCGTGTGAATCTGAGCTGAAATCCTTGGCAGTGTCCTTACATGTGTAATATCACCATGCGACGCGAGGAGTGACGAGGCGTCCTCTTTCATCTTTTCACCTCCTTCCTCTCCGATGCTGAGTCATTTTTATTTCCCTTCACTCCTTGGCTCGTGAAATAGAGGTACATATAAGAGGTACAAACACAAAGGACGCACTGCCTGTGCTGGAGACGCTGCTCTAATGGCAAACGGACAGCGGTAATTGCATCGGTTGCTCTTTTTCACCGCGGCTTCCTCTCTTGCCCTTGTCCTCTCTTTGCCCCTCACCCTCCTCCTCCTCCCCTTCCTCCCCCTCCTCTGCCTCCTCCTCCTGCCCTCTGTCTGCATCTCACCATCATCCCATCCCGGCGTTACTTCCGACGTCTGGAACATTAATCGCTCGACGACGGGCAAGTCACCTGACATGAGTGGCACGCCCGTGAGATGGATGTTAGAGGGTTTTAAGAACAACCTGTTGAGCGAAAAAAAAAGAGTAGTGCATTAATGGTAATCCTGCCTCAAGGCCATTTTCAATTCATTTTATCCACTGCTACCTCCCACTACTTTATCTGCAGCTTTTAATCCGCATGGCTCTCAGAGAAAAATCACTTTTTCTCTCTCTCCTTTCGTTTCATTTGTGCCGTTCTTAATGCTTTTTATTTTCCTTTTATGTTCCTGCACTTTGCGCTGCCATCGCTTTAAAATGTCCACATTATTTGAATGTCCATGACCCCTAATGGAAAGACAGGTGCAGGTTTAAAGTAAGAAATGATGAATTTCATTACTCTCCTTTTCGTTGCGTTTCTTCCATAAACTATAAAACCAAGACAGACCTTTAAAATCCTAACTCAGTGCTCGCTCAACAATTGCGGACTATAAATCCATGGGTCATTATGGTATTTTCTCCATGTAACCCCCATGTATGAATATACATATATTGCTACATATTAATTTGGTATATAATCATTTAAAGGGACATTGTGTAGAATTTATGAGGATCCTTTGGAAGGGGTTGTCTTTGTGCATAATCCCTTAGCACTCAGTAGATATTTAGTAGATATTATGTCATATTATGTCTATGTCTACGTTTAGAGCAGGTCCTCCTCCATACAACCTTTTTACCTAAAATAAGTTTTACACACTGGACCATCACAAGGTAAATCACAGGGTCGTCAGTAAAGACTACGTCCATCCCCATGCCATCCCTGCTTTCTTCCACTCCTCTCATCACCTGCCCCGACAGCAGCAACGGGCCTCCTTTTTGAACTCATTACTCTCTCACGTATCAAATTTGGACCACGGCCAAAGAGCAGGTGTTGTATCGATTTGGCTCCAACGGACCTTTGACCCCTTTCCCACTCTGTCAGACAGGGCTCTCCCTCTTTGCCCTGAGTTGATTTGACCCCTCGCACCTTCTGGCACGTTGCCCTCCCAGTATTTTGCACCCGCCGACATGATTTAACGGGGCAGCTCCAGGACTGTGCTCGGGGGATGATAATGCTCTCGGTGAGAAATGTCAAAGCGGGTCACGCTTTGTGCTAAATGGGTTGAGATAAGTAAATATCAAGGTGTCGTTCGACAGTAAGAAAAGGCAAAGGCAGCTGCTAGTGCCGATTCCACTCATCAGCAATTAACCTTAACTTTGCTTTGCAGCTTTAAGTGATTATTGACGAGCAGGGCACAGAGAGTTCACAAAAGGACAATACAGACTCCGACTAATACCTGATGTAACCTGTGATAAAGCAACACAGAGCACGGCACATTAGTCTCAGGCTCAGATCGTTCTATCTCTAACCCATCTGAGCTCACAAAATAAGCTAGAGTGTTTGAGTGACTCCTTATACCATTTACATAGACTCCATCTTGCTAGAACTTATTCATATCTTTTACAGGTGTGTGTATATCTACCATAATGTCACTATTCACTGTGATTTCCTCTCTATCTCCTCCCACCAGTGTCTCAGATGGGCGTCGCCCAAGGACACAATATGTGTCCAGACCCAGGGATCCCGGACAGAGGGAAAAGAAAAGGCTCGGACTTCAGGTACACACACACAAGACAAATAATATCAATGCTCAACCTCTTAGACACATTATTATTGACAGGTTGATTGATAACTGATGTAACTGTTCACCATTTACAGTAATGGCGCCCTGCTCCAGTTAGTCTGTATTATAAATGAGTGCTGTTATTGGCACCACCGTCTATCAAGTAAATGAGATTAATCAGTCTCAAATCTCTGCTGCTATTGGCAGAAGTGGAATACGAATAAGTTACAAGTCACGTGTATATATGAATTGTTGTTTTCATGTAACGTCACCACTAGGTGTCACTAAGGACTACAAACAACCTTTTTTCTCATACAATTTGGAATTGGCATTTTTTTTCAAAATGCAACCCGCATATTGTTTTAAATGGTCTCCCAGGCGGTTGTTAATAATTTCAGTTTTAAACCGAGGAGGACTCACTGGTAAATCTGGGCACACTATTGGGTCCTATAACAAAATCAGGAAGTGCCTCTCCCATTGTGCTCCTCCAGCACATTATCCAGCATCATGCCCCATAAAGCCGCCGCCACCAAACCAGGTATAGAGAAATGTGTACACTAAAACAAATATGCTCCCATTTGAGCCACTGCACACTAATAGGCTGCCCCTCTGTGGGGTGCCAATGTCACCGGTGGGATTATGGAGTTTCGGCTGTAACAGAGACAAATGGGGGAACATCCGTCTCCCATGATGCAGCACTTTTTTGGAAACACAAACAGAAAGCCATAGAATATGTGTATTTATGTACGTACACAAATGTATGACTACATTTTGTTCTAGGCTTGCGGTACTGATTTTGTATTTTCAATATGATATGAAATTGCAGACGAGGAGCCACGGTGCACTTCTCCTGTGATGAGGGTTATGAACTCCAGGGCTCCAAGAGCATCAGTTGCCTCAGAGTGACAGACAGCTACGTAGGCTGGAGTGATGACCGGCCCATATGCAGAGGTAAGGACTGACACTGTCATGGTGCACCGTCCATGTGCACGTGCGCGATGGAGGTTCTCTCAATATGACCTCCACTCTGAAGCGTGATGTTGATGCATTTGACTCGTCTCACTGGCCTGACTTTGACCTCTGGCTGCAGTGTTCTCTTGCTTCCCCGCTGTTCAGCCGAGCCAGAGAGGCGCTGCCCATCACTCATGTTACTTCACTTTTTGACAGGCAGGGAAAGTGGGCAGGCTTCCTATGTAGTGTCCCATATGTTCATGTTCTCTCGTGTATCACTTTCAAGCCTCAGTGAACAGAATTAACCTTTTTGGAAGCACATTGGTTTAAGGAATGGGACATATGGCCCCTCTGTGACCCGGGTGTCATTTTCTTAGAGCAGTGTGATGTGTTGCCATAGACATAGCAATAATGTTCACATTCTCAGGTACACATATTCAACAGAAACAGTTTAAATATAATGTATTTGTTTTTGTGGACACATTGTTTGTGTGAAGATGGCAAACACCTGCAGAATTATATTCTTTATTATAATTAAAACTCCTGCTTTATCTACACTAATGACAGTACATGGCACATTACAAAATCAGTGCCATGGGTAGTGCCATTGGTCTTAAGAGTGTACCTGTAAATGTGGCAAGTGAGTGCAAAGAACAGTGTTTTGATAACAATGGTCCAAAATGATAATTTACAGTTAACTATCCTATGCAGGCACAGACACACTTGCTAAACCCTACCTGCAGAGATGTGTATCCGCACACCAAGAATCTAAGAGGAAACATTGGAGATTGTAATTACTATTCATTAATGAATGAATCAAAATCTGATATGTAATCATTGAAAGTACATTCAGAAGACCCACATCTACAAAAAGCCTATCTATTTCAAGCACTGTTTTCAAGTGGACATTCTTTATAGTTGCAATTCCACAGAGCTCTGATTGTCAATTCCAAACCAGAAAACACAATGCAGGCGGGCATAAGTAATTTAGTTTATTTGTAGAAAAAAAAGATCAATTGACTATCATGGGGATGGAGGTATTGTTGTATATTGTACAGGAGAGATTCACATAGACAACACAAGCTAAACAAAACAAGTATCCCTCTAAAGGCAACTGTGATCAATATGTGTTTCTTGTATTAATGCATCTGATGATGTGTGGGGGCAATGTGATGAAGTGAGAAGAGGTTACACTCAGTAATTACAGTGTATGGATCCTCTCAGCCTTAGGGAGTTTGTCATCAACAACATGGCGGACAGACGTAGTTAGTAGGTAGCTGCTAAGATACTTGTTTTTTGTTTTTGTAATTGGAATTTACTATATGGAAAGTTTATTTCGAAATCATTTGAAATACATTTGCATACAGTTGATAATGTTGGATATGACCACATTCCCTTTTCTTCCCTAAAGAAGCCATGGAAAAGTAAAAATAAAAATACGATAAATAAATAAAGAATGGTCCAATGCTGCGCAGTGCTGGCAGTTGATTGTTTCATTGATCCACCAGAGACACATGCTCTTGTCAATATTCCACAATTGCCCTGTAATTGCTAAGTGCTGAGTGATAATTCTAAAGAGTTAAAGTAATTTAACTAAACAACTCTGCATGTTACATAAATCAAAACTTCAGAACATACATCAGGAGAAGAGGCTTTTATTTGGCTGAGTTTTTTCATCCATGTTGACCTTCAACCCCTTCAGCCACATCTCTGTTGCCTATTTGTACCAGTGTCCCCGTCAGTGCTGCCAAATCACCTGCAGCAAATGTGCAATTGCGAGATTTGTAACAATGTTGTCGTTACACTTTGATGACTCAAGAAATCCCGATCACTTTTTTTCTTTTTTTTATATCTCAGACTTGACCTTTCTGTGTTTTATGACACCAGACACTCTGAGCTGTCTGTTGGTGCACTTTGAATGGAAATATTGACACACACACAAATTAAAATTAGGGAGGCTGCACTATTACCATCAGCTTTTGACTTATTCCATGTAAGGAAACAGTCAAGATTGACATGACATCCACACAAATTTCAGTGGAATTGCCTTTTAAAAAATCACATTGCATCATCACCATTTACTCTCTTTTTCTAGTCTGTTATTCTGCCTCTTTCTGTTTCAGACATCATCAGGGGATAATTAAAGGGCTGCTCTCTAAAACGCATCAGTTATTACTTAACTCGTCAGTGTCCTTTTCAATGTTGCCTTTCAATCCTGAAACAAACATTATCATACATGTTTTACTATCTTACATTCTGCTCAAAAGAGTATGGCTAAACAATAGGGGTTTCCCACAGTCCTCAGTATGGGGCCGATGCGGGGCCAATAAGACCTTGAGTGATCACTTCCATCCTGTGCCACCAAGTAGAAAATATGTTGTGCACATTCAAAAGTCATGCACACTTCCTGTTTACAAAGACATGCTTTAATTGTTATTTGTATTGTTAAGTGCTGCAGAACCATTGTCTTTATCTCGTGCAGTTCCTTTTCCCTTTTGTCTCGCTGCACTCTGATACCCGTAGCTGTGCTCAGAGCAGAGTGGGCCGTGCCGACCACAATGATCCCCATGATTAAAGGAAATAGGAGTTGATGCCTTGGCTTCTTTTGGCTTCATCTGTGCTGTGTTGGTTTCATTAAGGTCACCCTCGCTGTCAGCACAACTCATATTAATTACTTTTATTTGGTCCCTTAACTTCGGCAAAGTTCTCATTACACTTTGACAGAGGTGGTTTGGTGGGAAACTTTGGGCTCGCACACCCTAAGGTCCCTTTTACAGACATAACTCATTAAAATCAGGCAAGCCCCCCCCCCTCCCCCATATGTACATACATTCACACCAGCACCACTTAAAGCACTCGTTATGAGTTTGGTTTTAATCTAAACAGATTTTTGAGTAGTTTTGCCTGGCGGACACCCTCGGGCCGCCAGACAGAAAGTCACATTGTCCTTTAAAAGTTTGGTATGAAAATGAAATAAATATATATATATGCATTTATATCAAGTTTCCAACTCACATGTTTTGCTTCAGATGCCAGCCCCATCACATTTAGGGTCCAAGCAAAGTGATGCAAAGCCCCTGTTGTTTTCATTCGGTGATTGTTACTGATTATTACTTTTATATATTATTTTAGTATGGCATCTCTACTCTGTATGATACTCTCTAGGATGCTGTCTGTGCTGAGTGGTTAAGACCGAATCCCTAAAATTGAACACCCACTCAGATTTGAAATAATGCACGAACAATGGCAGAGGAAACAACTCTGCACAACCTGCAGCCTAACAGCCTCTTGTGTCGTGCATTTAACTGGAATTCTACCATGGGGTGTGTCATGACATGTTCCCTCCCTGTTTTTCCACCTGTGTAGCACCGATGTGTGGGGGTCAGCTGAGAGGTCCTGGAGGCGTCATCACATCTCCGAACTACCCGGTCCAGTACGACAACAACGCCAACTGCACCTGGGTCATCACAGCCACAGACATGTCCAAGGTAAATGAATGGGCAAATACATGAAGGTGGGATTCAAGCAGCTGTGATCACGCTTTCATGTGTACAAGGATGCGTTTACACGTGCTTAGCTTCATAATTATCTCCAGACATGCAAAACAAGAAATCACTATCAGCTCCAGGGGAGGTAAGAATGAACCTATGCAAGAGCACAGCAGAGTTTCTGATTCACAGCAGGCGAGTGGGTGTGTTGACTTCTGTAACACCACAGATGCGATCTGAGAAAATAAAATGAAAACAAATGTATATCAGGATGATAAAAGCAATGTCAGGCTGTCGACGATGAGAGCCGATGTGGATGTGTTGCAAACAAGAACAAATAACATCCACAGCGGAAGTTTGGAATATGGACACCGCCTCTCCAGGATACAGCAGCTTACAAAGGTATGTGTGTCATACAGTGTTGTTTTCAGTGTCATGCAGTGTTGAAGTTGCATGGCAGCCTCTGTAAAGAGGTCCCACTCCTGTTCTAAACACTAAAGGGCCAATCATGATAATGAAAACAACTGTGACTACACATAAAATATAGTAATGTGGTATTCCATTTCTGCCATTTGAGATGGAAACAACATCAACTAGGGGCAGCAGTGGCCCAGTGGTTTCCTTCGGAAGCAAAGGTCACTGGTTTGAATTCCACTTGGACCCTGCCACAGTGTCATTGGCCCTGACCCAAATGGCCCTATGTGTACAGGTAGAGATACCTCACGACCCAGATTATCGTCACGGTTGAAGATGACATGACAACATCAACTAAACCTTGTGCACTGGACCTTTAAAGCACCACAATGTGGTGAGCTTATGAGTTCTGCTGTGTTGTTTACATTCTTCAGATGTCTGATTAAAAGCAAACACAACTGCAGCAGTTGACCGGAGTGGTTGCACCTGTCATGGACCGACTCCAGTGGACAATCAGTCTTTGATGCATAGGTCTATAATTGCTCCAGGGCTCAACGTGCCATGTGACAGAAGCTCACTTGTGGGACAAATATGAACAGTAAGGAAAATGAAAGGGGTTGAGATGGGGGGGGGGTGAGAAAAAAATGGGACCTGGGCCAACGGAAGACAAAAGAGAGCTGTTAGAAACACCTGTGGCGAGAGAGAGAGAGGAAACAGACTGAAGACTAATGGAGAGGTTTGGAGCCAAGCTCAGAGGATATCATGAAAGTGTCATAGCCGCTCTGCTCAGGCCATTGACTTTGGAGTTGCATTCAAGGCCCAGCAGCCAGACTACCCTCAAACACACAGGTCGCACAGCTCCGCCTGCTTATTGCACCATGCAGAGTGAAGGAGAGGGAGGCAGGGCCGTATTGTCCCAGCTCCACCTTGTTTCCATGCACACTCACACACACACACATGCACACACACATAAACACACACACACTCACACATACAAACTTGGCCATGCAGACACCCTTGGGTGTACCCGGCAGGCAGCCCACTCAAACAGACAACACTACTTTTAGGCTTGTTTCTACCTGCACATCCGGTCCAGATGAAGACGGAGTGGGCTGTTCTCTCCGTTTAGAGGCATAATGGGCTTCTATTCCTGCCCGTCATTCGGTTGGGTCAAGCAGAAGACTGAGGCGGAACAGCACGGGGGTGGGGGGGGGGGGCATGACACAACTCTTCTAGTTCTGACTTTGTGACATCATGACGAATATGGCCTCATAACATCCCAATGACAGCGAATACAGCAGTCACCTGGGAGCTGTGAGGACACTCGGGACTCTTATTTTGAAAAAGGTGGAGCTAATGCAACTGTCATTGCCTCATGTGGTTATGTAACATCCTCTGGGGGGCTGTTCACCCCAGGCAGGAGATAAGACGTTGGGTTGGATTGGGTGAGAAACGGAGGGTGGGTTCTTGAGACTCACCTCCCACTGACGGTGAAGGCAGCTATTTTTGATCCACAATACATGGACAACTTGCCAGTTGCTGGGTTCTTTTGTTTCAAAATTACCGAAATTCCAAATTAGTGGAGCTAGTTTAGCAATGCATGATGATATCCCAATGACAGATCCTAAAAAAAGTCATGAAATAATGTTCTAAACAAGACCTTTAAAAAACAAACTAATAATAAAAATAAATTGTTTTAAAAAGGTGGGCACTAATTTTAACGAAAATGTCTCTTCTTCCATTATCTCTCTACTTTTCTGGAGAAATACAACTATAAAGTGTATATGCATGGATCTGTTCATGTGCATATATGATTAATCTCCTATATCCGTCAATATACCACCTGTTGCCGGACGGATATGAGGTGCGTCTGCGGTATATAAAACCCTATTTATTGAGCGATCGGACCTATTTGTCCCTCGCACACCATCCATCTCTTCTCTCTCCACCACGGCAATTTTCATTAGGCACCAGATTTAACATAAGACAGAATGCAATTTGCATTTATATAAGCTTTTTCATTAGGCCGCGCTCTCTCAGCTCTCTGAAAGCATTAGGAATTTGGGCGGAAATCAGCGGCAGCTCATTTAAAACTTGACTTTTGCGTTTTTTTATAGAAATATATTTAGATTTTAGTCCTTCGCATTACCCCACACTTATGACTTTATTTATGAGCATTTTGCTATCTTAATGTAATCTTATTTGTCTGTCATTATTATACTTGTTCCCTCAGTGAGGACATGATTATTGTTTCTCTCACCTTGTTCCTGCTCAAAAACGAGTGGGAAACTAAATAAAGATAAAAATAAATTGGTTGCACAGAAGGATGCACAGTCACAGATGGGGAGAGGTTTCTCCCACTACAGCGAGCACACTCATGCCTGTCACTCATGGTAGTCACGGTGATGACCCCCTGCTGTCGTCCATAGGTGATCAAGCTGACATTTGAAGATTTCGACCTGGAGCGAGGCTACGACACCCTGACGGTGGGAGACGGTGAGGTGGTGGGGGACCAGAAGACCATCTTCCACGTGTGAGTGACTCCGCCTACCTGCACCCTCTCACCTTTTAAAGTCCTGACCGATCTCCAGCTTCAACCTGCACCACCCTCTCCCATTCATTTTAACCTCTCATGCTCCATGTCACCATACTCTGTCTTTTCTGTTTTCTCTTCCTCGACTCACACACCTCTCATCCTCCTCCTCCTCCTCCCTCACTTTCTCCTCCTCCTCCTTCACTCTCCCAGCACCCGGCAGTGCCCTTCGCTCTCCGCTTTATCCTCCAGCCTTCTCTCTCTCTGTCTCTCTCTCTCTGTCTCTCTCTCTCTCTCTCTCTGTCTGTCTGTCTGTCTGTCTGTCTGTCTGTCTGTCTGTCTCTCTCTCTCTCTCTCTCTCTCTTTTGTACTGTTTCCCTTTCATTTCATCACCACCTGATGCAGTATGGCATGAAAAATAGATGCCGCACCACGTTGTCAATCATCGCTCATTCTTCTGTGTTCAGAGCGAGATCACAGACACGTGGTGAAACGTTGCACGCCGCATATTGATGCGCCCTAATGTTTGCTCGCAGCAGCAGATGCTCCTTAACAATTCACAGGATGTTGTTAGTAATTGTGCTGAAATTTAGCACATTAATTAAGGTTGTTTTTTTTTCTCTTTTTTTTTATGCATCACTTTTTACTATTACTATGTGCGGCGGTGGAGGAATTGAACGTGGGAGGAGGTGGGGGGTTTGCAGAGGAGGGGTCCGTCCGCTGCATCTCACTTTGATATTTACCCTCAACACACAAAGTGAAAATGACCTCATCTATTCAATTAAGGAGTATCTCTCCATTTATGGACCTCTTTATGATATGAGAACAGAGCGGGCACATCCTGTCATGGAGATTGGATATGTGCTCTCACAACAAAGCGGGCGCGTTAGAGCTGCAGGATATACTGCAGCTATCAGTGCACTTTAACTCAGGACTATATCAGAGACGCAGGCGAGCGTGCGCTGAGTGAAGGGGAATGATTTCTTTTGTAACTCAATGGTCAGAGGCACGCACACGCACACACACACACACACACACACACACACACACACACACACACACACACACACACACACACACGCACAGACAGCAGCTGCACAGCCATAAATGTGGTGGTTAATAGGCAGTGACTCACAACCAATCAAGTTGCCTCTTCCCTCCTCAATCCAACTGTGCAGCATCAGTCCGATAATGGAAAGGGACAGTTTGGTGGGAATCTCTCTTTTAATTGTTTCCATTAGGGAAAGTATGTCCTCGTGTTGGGGAGTATAACTGTAAGAGGTACAATGTGCTTTATTTGTAGGTGCAACGATGGACTCTGGTTCCATCCATACCACAGATCCATGTCATAGAGATGTGAAGGTGTGAGGGTCTTTCAGAAAGTTCTCAACCTCACTTAACTTTACAAGAGAAAGAGTGTTCTTCCTTTAACCTTATTGCACTGCAGGAGGTCACAAGCAATTTGTGGCTGCTGATTTCAGCCACCCTGACCAGTGTAGGTCATCTGAATTACTCTCCCTGACCACCTTGAAAGGGTCAACCCACTGTTGTTTTTTACAAGGAGAGTCCTCATCAATGTCTGTTGTCATTTCCTCTCGTAGAAATAATTGATTGAAGCTCTGGCTCCTTTCTACAAATTTTATACGGGCACCACACTCAAACAAATGCTAACATCACATTTTGAGGCATAGAAATGTATCTCTAAATGAGTTATGCCCATTCTATCTGCGTCAGGCCGAAAGGTTTTTGAACGACCACTATTTTTCTCTAGTTTGATATTATTTGGTTTGGTCATATAAAGGGTTATGATAAGCAGCAAACAAAGGAATTTATATTTCTATTATCAGAATCTGAATCCTTGTGGTGTCATTATACAAATTAAATGCAAACCCGCTCAATGCAAAGAAACCAAACGCAATTAAAACAACAATAAGTAGTATATAAAAAAAGTATACAAAATTTAGAAATATAAAAGAAGAAATATAAAAAGTCATTATTAGTATGAGTCTTACCTGCAGACATGACTTGCAATGAACAAAAGGCATGAGGGGAAACGGGAAGAAAATGCTCTCGTCTGATCTAGACACAACTTCGCCACTATACTCCCTCCATTCGCTCTCTGTAGCGTCACTAAAAGTAGAACCCTGAATCACTTACTCCGGCTATACACTTACTAATTAGAGTTGGGTGGAATTACTATTCAGATAGGATTAAATTACGTCTGCCACATTGACTGATCCTGCCCTCATTTCCCATTTTCTTGGCACCAGCAATTTAGCTTTAAAGGCTTTTCACAGGCTGCGAGTGCCTGCAACAGTTTTAAAGCACTTATCTTTGATAGGGGGAATCAGATAGTTGAATATATGTAATGTAGTTACAGAATATACCTCACTTCCTACAGTCTTTACTGTGTCATAGATCAAAGTGTTAATGGATACAATTGCAGTTTCAATCATAGCTATAGAAATGTATCAATTAAGTTTTATTGTATTGCTGATATTCAGGAATCACACTTTGGCTCAGAGGGCTTAATGTTGTCGCACAGTCACTGCCATTGACTGCGGACATAGAGAGGTTGTAGTGTAGGTGCATCCTCTCAGTGAACCTCACTGCTGTAACATCCATTTCCATAGGGTTTAGGCACATGCATTTTATGCAAAAATGATGTTCCTGTACAGAATATGGACTCCTACATCAATGGGTTCCGCTTCTATTATGATATTCACACACTGGCTGACCTTTTTGATGTTCTTTTAGCTTTTCGGCAAATTTTACTGTACATTATTTGAGTTTTCTAGTTACACGGGAAGTTTTGATTATTTTTCTTTTTTCTTTCTATTTTTAGGCAATGTATCAATGTGTCATGATATTTTGTTTAACAATATTTTGATAATTGGCTCTTGAAGTCCAATGGACCATTGTATCTATTTAAAATAAAATCTACAGCTTTATACATCTGGCTAAATTAATATGGATCCGATTTGGAGTAACATCAAGTTTTACTTTTAACATCAAGTTTGACTTTTGCTTCAATTGTAGTTTTTATTGTTGTTATTTTGTTTTTGTTTTTTTGTTTTTTTTTGTTTTTTTTTATGGAATAGAAACATGAACATTAACAGCCATTAAAGTCACAGTGTGCAGGATTGGGTGTTGGTAAAGTTGCATCTTGCAGCTGAACATCTCTCACCTCATCCGTCCCTCCCAAGCATATACTGTGAAAACAAGGTTAGGCAACATGGCTGCCTACCCATGACCCACACCTGCTGCAAATATAAGGTCTTAGTTAGTTCATACATTCAATCACCGCTATCCTTATTTTGTATTCCATCAGCTGAAATGAATAACCCTAAATCTTGCACACTGTACCTTTAAAGCAACGCTTCTTGCTTTCCATAGAAGAGAGACACCTGCACCAGTATATACAGTAAAGCATTCAATAGATTGATCGTTTCTCTCTCTGCAGCCTCTCTGGCACCACCACCCCGGACCTGGTGGTCAGCACCAGTCACCAGATGTGGCTCAACTTCAAAACGGACGACACCAGCGGCTCCCTGGGCTTCAAGGTCTCCTATGAAGGTAAGAGAGTGAAGGCTGTGTTGCATGAAAAGAGGAAAAGTTACATGAAAATTGCTGTTACTCTCTTTGGGAAACTTTTTCACATGACCCCATGTTGCCTTTTCCACGTCAAACTTTCACACAAACTGTCCATTTGGAAATGATCCTCTTCTCCTCTGTACTTTTTGTAAATGAGATGTCCTCTTCGGGTCGTAGCCCTCTCCCGCCGTGATATCACGGGCTCTCATATCAGCTGACAGTTAAATCTTCGCCTGCTCTTAAAACCATGAGGATTAAAGTCGCTGTGTCATTGTAACGGGACTAAGTCATTTCATAAGAAAATAGGCAAGGTGCTGCTTTAAGCTGTGATAACTACATGACAAAGCCTCAGAATAAAGCATAAGACTGTAGATGGAGATTCCTCTTTAAAAACACAAAGGAACTTGACAGGTACTCTTTTATATTGCGCACAGTGCCGAGGACGCGGCGAACAATTGTGGGTAAATGAAGCCCCCGTCTGACGGTTCGATACTAATAATGCACAAATTGTGACGGGACTTTAGAGGGGGTTAGTTAAAAAAATAACCTGGTGAGAAACAGGCAGTCAAACGTCACTGCAGAGAACTGAGGAGTGATGGCGTATCTCTCCTCCTGCCTGTGTGAGCATCAACCTGTGTGAATTATTTTCTGTTGGCATGCACCTGTGAAGAAGAGATGAGACCAAAGTGAGCATCCGTGTGTGTGTGTGTGTGTGTGTGTGCGTGTGCGTGTGCACCTATTGTCGGTATTTGCGAGGTTTGATCTCAGAGGCACATCGAGGAGGGAGTTGTCTCCCTTTGCCCACAGATGCTTATTTTATTTTTCATCAGTAAAAATAACAAGGGAAAGTGGAGCAGCATGCTGCACCAAAGTGTAATTAAAACAATGAGTTCTACTTAATGAAGGGGAAGACGCGCTTTGAACCACTTCACCTCCCACATTAGAGCAGCAACCGAGATCTAATTTGCATTCTCAATGACTTGTATTTTAAGGCTGATCATCAAGTGTAATTGGAAAACGTACTCGTGCCCTTATACGCGCATGCTGCCTCCTCACGCCCATGTGTTCTCCACATGCTGTGCAGTGTGACCTCAATCTTTCAGCTGCAATCCTAACGCCTGGCAGAGGAGATCTGTGTTGGTGCACATGTGTACAACAAAATACAAGCTCTGCTCAAACACACAGTGTGTTTACGTCGAATACAGTTGCCTGCACATACAACTGTTTAGCTTTATTCATTGGCAATTTGGCATTTTGACGTTACATGGGGCTGTTTGGATATTTTCCAAAATGGTCCTTTGCTGGCCACGTTCAAAAAATGTAACCCAACCATTTTAGATTGTATTTATAGTGAGCAAAGGTGTAGTGTGTAAGATTCCGTTGACATTTTTCCAGTTCTATTTGTAGAAATACAATAATTATACTGGTCTATTTATGACTGTATGAAACTGCCATGGGTTCTCATACACAGTGGAAGTGAAGGGTGAAGAGTAAGATAATCTGCAAAAGCCACTTCCACCTCTGCATGTCACTTAGTCCCACGCACTCCCTTTAAGACAACACAAGACTCCACTGTAATGCTGTCATCTATTACTCTCCTCACTGCTGGTGCCGGGAAACATGGAGCTCTGCCTGTGATTTCAAATCCCATACATACAGGTGCGCTGGGCTTTTGTGCATTTGCTGCCTTCCTGAGCTGAGGCACAGGAACCCTCGTTGCGATTCAGAAAAGGAAGGTTTCCTTGATGTTAATCTTCAGGACGTGTTGGGGACAGAGTCTGCAGAAAGCGTCATGCCATAGAGCTGAGAATTGAATGGCAATATGTTGAACACATATAATCATTACATTAAAGGTGCAAGTGTGTAAGATCTTTGACATCTAGTGATTAAATTGCATGTTATATCCATCACCTCAGCCTCAACCTTCTGAGAGTGCAGGAGAACCTATTTTAGACTCCATTGATGCTTAGTATGTCCACTCGGAGCTACTGTAAAAACATGACAGCCCCCGTAGAGAGGACCCCCTGCTCATGTAAATACACATTGATGGGCTCATTTAAAAGTAATGGAATTTTTTTTTCAATTAGGTGATTATACATTCATGAAAATATCAGTACGGAATTGTTTTTGTAATAGTTATTGAAGTGACAAAAATGACTGTAATCTTATACACTGCACCTTTAATATTGCTCATTCATACATGCATTGACTATGGGTATGTTCCGTAAAAGTAAGCATATACAGTCCATCAAAATAATTGGTGCATTACTGCATCACACAAACATACTTGACTACTAAGGTCCAATGTGATCTTGAGTCTCACACACTTGCGACACCATCGTTGACAGTAATGTGAGTTTGAGCCCTGTAACAACACTCAGATTACTCTGGGATATCAAGGAGATGGGCCACAACAATATGCCATTACAGCTCTTCCCTTATTTATGAGAATCCGACATGGTTTCTTTCTTTCTGTCACTCCTGCTGCGGAGAGATCATCTTACATATGTACAACCACGGATTAACACAGCCACACAAAAGACTTCACTTCAAAGGCCTCCCATCTATACCATCCGTCTCCCTAAAGGTCTGCTTTAAGTTCTCGTGTGAACCGACTGTGTGATTGTGTGCGTTTTGCGCATTTGCATCTCTAAGCAAAGTTTCTCTTATAGCTCCTCCTCCCCGTGCTGCTTTCGTTCTGATTGTATACATTCCCCTTTTTTTCTTTCCTTTCAGGCTCATTTTAAAACCCTCTCTCAGCATTCCATCCTTTTTAAAGGTGACTTCCACACGTAAGATCAATGAGTTGTCTTGTGAACGAGGCCGCCTTAGGATAGTCATACATCCAAACAGCAGCGAGCTCTAAATATGTGTTCTAAATGATGATCATCATTAGGCCCGGGTATGGATTTATACCCGGCATCACGCCTGGTGCGATTTAAAATCGTATTAGGCCCCCGCCATCATTTCCTGGATGGATGAGCTTATTCGCTCTCTGTGTTTCCCCCCATCTGGACGCCTCGATAGGATGCCTCAGCATTCCGACATGCAAAACCGCATCCCAGGAAAGTGGAGAGGAGAGTGTGTGTGCGCGAAAGGGAGGGAGAGATGTGCATAAATCACGCTGTAATGCAATTGGCGTTCGAGGGCTTTTAAGGGCGAAGGATGGTCATGGAGGTGAGTGTGTGTGTGTGTGTGTGTGTGTGTGCGCTTACGTCAGCTTGCAGTGCAAGTGTTTGTCACTCAGTGAGCGGAGGGATACATTTGCAAAGATACAAATAAGAGACGATTGCGAGATTCGCCGGTGACTTGTTTTTTTTTCACTTGGCAGGAGATAAAGGAGACGTGGAGGGAGAAAATATTGTAAAATGGAATGCATGATGAGATATCTCACCGATCTTATCGTCACAGTATAGACGGCGGTCTCTGTCCTGTAGGCCCATAATGAACTCCTCTACTACACCCTGAGTCATTCCCAGTTAATAAGCTAATAACCATTTGGTGATATGAACTGGGGGCTGAGGTTCCAGACGGGACAATGTCTCTTATGCAAAACAAGAGGAAGTGAAGTCACCGGGATACATTCCTTAACCTCACTTAATGTTAAGGACAGGTGCACGTACTAGTAACTAGTATTGTGAAAGTCTCTTCTACGAGATGACAGTTTTCTTACTGTTAAGACAAATGATCATGGAACTATACTCTATTGTCGTTACAACTAACTAATTAAAGTGTTGCACAATTATCCTGCTCTCGTTAAATGTCTAATCAATTCACTAATATTTTACGTACTGAACCTTTACTGGAAATAGCTTATATTGGTCATTAGGTCTGAAAAGATGGGGCAGAATAATCTTATAAGTACATTTTCGAAAGGCTATACAGATTTAAAAGCTAAATCTGACCAATGTAGTCTGACTTTACTTTTATTAAAGGCCCAGTGTGTAGGATTTAAGTGGAACTATTCCTTTGAGTGCTTAATGACATGGATGTATATGATGTGTTCATGTATGCATCCTCTATTCAACTTAAACTGGAGGATTAAGAGAGCTGTGCAACATGTGACTTCATCAGTTCATTTCCACCTATTGAATCTCTGGGTTTATAGAACCTGACAAAATAAACCTTGCATTTGGCCATGTACTAGAAATGTTTTTATTAGTACAAAATCATTGCAAAACAACACTTTTTTTCTTTGAACGCTTTGCACTGATCATTCATAGTGCTGATTTTTCCTTTAGTGTCTCTGGCAAGTGACACCTTTATGCCATTTGTCCAGTCACAAACGAGGAGGTGTCATCCCAGGACAACCCGGAGACTTCAAGCTATACCCAACTGAACATTCACCTGACGGTGAAATACAGCTCCGTTTTATTCATCCAGATCGAAAATGTGACCCTCCAACTCCATCCCGTCATATCTATGCAGCTGCATCTCGTCAATATCTGCTGGAGGCTGTAATAACCTTCAGACGAGACGTCCTCCTCCTCCTCCTCCTCCTCCTCCTCCTCCTCCTCCTCCTCCTCCTCCTCTATGTGATATGTATCTAAAATTTCTTCAGGAAAAGTGGAGAAAATATGCCCGGCCAGTGCTACAGACCTCCTCCATATTCTTAATGGTGTCGAATTTAACTTGCTATGACATTAACATCTAATTTAATGTGGAGGTTAAAGCGAAGGGAATTAGGGGAGCGGCTTTGTGCAAAGTCAATGGTGACCTTTCGATTTATCTCCCGACTAGCCACAGGTCTTTATTTGTACAACGCAGCGCTGATGTTTATTCATCTTATCATTACAGAATTACATTGTAAATATTCTGTCAATCTCTCCTCGTGCAGAAATCGAGCAAGGCAGCTGCGGAGATCCTGGGATCCCAGCGTACGGCAAGAGGGAGGGGACCGGCTTCCGTCACGGGGACCGGCTGTACTTCGAGTGTCTGCCGGCCTTCGAGCTGGTCGGCAAGAAGAACATCACCTGTCAGAAGAACAACCAGTGGTCGGCCAAGAAACCCAGCTGCGTTTGTGAGTTATCGTTCGAATCCCCCTCACGCCACGTGCGCTAGCATGCACGGGGACATCGCCGCTCACGTGGGTGCATAAATTATCGCGAGGAGGGTCCGCGCATAATAAACGGTCAGATTATCCCGACAGTTTGCCCATGCAGAGGCTGCGGATTCTGAAAACAATAGGGGGGCTTATTAGCTAATTAACGCCATGAAAGACAAACACTGAGCGTGAGAGCGTTAGAGGATGAGGGTGAAAAGTAAAAAGAGAGCGCTGACCATGCAGATAATACCCTCTGTTGTATTATTGATGAGATAATAGGGTGGACAAAAAGCCGCAGTATCTAGATAAACATCACTGCGTTGACTGACGGACAGAGGCTCCTGGCACCAGAGTCAATTTGGCCTCAAAATAAAGGGGAAGGGATGTTTATTTAATTAACACTTAGCAAAATGTTGTAGTCGTGTAGACACAACATGGCATGCTTGTTCATTGCCAGGACATTTGTGTGCGTTAGGGATGTTTATTTTGATCCTATTTATTCAAGCTAACTGGAGGGTTTGATGTTCGGGTTGAGCTGACCAATCTATAGCGCCCCCTGCTGGCATTCACATGGTACTCGCACATTCTACATTCGCAAGATCTGATCACGAGTGGACTGCCTTGTCGACTTTGGAATTTGAAGTTTGTGTTGAGTGTGTTCGGTTACCACTTCAAATCTTACTTTCACACTTTAACCATTAATGGTTAATTTAGTAATTCAACCAATAATAATGGTAATCATTTCACCCGAATCTCAAACACTGGACCTTTAAATGGAATTTGCACAATGTTTACAACGTACCGAGCAGTACTCATTCCTTTCTCTTCGTTTGCTTCTCTCTAACCCTCCTGCAGTTTCCTGTTTCTTCAACTTCACCACTCCCTCCGGGGTTCTGCTGTCTCCCAACTACCCTCAGGAATATGGAAACAACATGCACTGTGTGTGGCTGATTATCACCAACCCCGAGAGCCGCATTAATCTGGCCTTCAATGACCTCAGCATGGAGAAGCAGTTTGACTTCCTCTCCATCAAGGATGGAGGAAAGGTAGAGTTGAATCAAAAGCTGCAGTCCTCAGTTCCTGGACTCTCAGTTGGAAAAACCACCTGAATAATCGCGTGGACAATCTAAACAAGCCATTTCTGAACTTCAGGGGAGCTGCAAGTCATGTTCACCTCTACTTCTGCCCTTCTCCTTGTCTGTCAGGCCGAGTCTCCGATCCTGGGCACCTTCTCTGGTGATGCGCTGCCTCCTCCCATCACCACCAGTGCCCACGTGGCTCGTCTGGAGTTCCTGACTGACCACACCTACACGGACAGAGGCTTCAACATCACATTTACCAGTACGTACTGAAATCTACTTCAGTGAAAATGACTTGCGATTCTTTAAAGGAGCATTGTGGAGGTTTCATGCATGTTTGCTTATAGTGACACCTATGGCAGGGAGGTGAAGTGAAGCCAGTAGTCAAACATATACACACATCTGCCCATACTGGAGTTAAGCCACCATGGCAGCTCAGGCCATTAAGACGAATTGAGGTTGCCAAATCTTGCACACTGCACCTTTAAAGCTAGCTGAAGACGCTGCCCACACATGGTACCAACCTGTTTCCTCACTGGCGCAAACTTCAAAAAAAACTTTGCTGAATACACCTTTAAAGGCCATCACCATGATGATTGAGTTGTATGAATGCATGCATTGTAACTTTCTTTCACACGCACTCACCTACACACTTTCATGGACATTTATACAGAGAAAAGACCAAAACCCTCCATCTTTACTGTCTGAATCCAGACTTTCCTGATAAATAGAACCCAAACAAACTGGCGGAGCCCTCACCTGACATGTCCATTGTGGCGCTGCTCATTAAATTCTATTCTGGGTCGTTGCTGACTCCCAAAGAAACTCCAGATGGGCTTTATACACACTCTTAACTCCATACATGCCGGTTGTGTGCGCTGATAAGCCCGTTCCACGAGTACACTGCACTGTGAGCGGTTGGCAGCAGTTTCCGGCATTCGCTGCACATGCTCTATTGTGTAATAAGCCGAATCTTTGCATTTTTCCGACATCCCAAAATAAATATCTGTGTACAATGAAGACTAACCCTAACCTGTAAGCCCACCAAGCTGTTCATAAATAGGAATAAGGTGCCGCGGGGATGTTTGTTTGAATATGAACTGACTTTTAGATAATCTGCAGTGAGTCCACGAGCAATAAAATGTTATTGTTACATTTACAACCTGTTTTCATAGGCTCTAGTTTGTACATCTCACCCCTGGTGCACTAACTCCAAATAACACAGGAAGTATCCAGCTGCCTTTGAACAGCTTATTAGTGATTATATGAATGAGTATGGTATTTATAGGCATCTTGATCGAGGTGGCCAGTGCACATGGATTTATACATGAACATAGAACATGATGGTGGTGAGCGTTCAGCCGTCCATGGTGGTTCTTTCATGGGTTGGACCAGAGGGTGGTTGTCAGGTGACAACGTGGTGGGACGAAAAAGTTGCTGGTTCACATCCATTAACATTCTCATGTCATGGATGAGGTGTCCATGGGCCTGCACTTGTAAAACTGTCAGAACATGTTATTAGGACCAAGGAATGGAAACTGCATGTCCAATATAGGTTCTTCTATATTATAGAGACAACTTAAAATATACTGTATTTGCTGTTTTGAAACTTTTTTTATATATATAAGGTGATTCTTGCTGAGATTTTTAAATGTATCTTTCCGGAAGAAAGATGTTATCTCACTAATCCTGAAATGTTTGCGAACTGTGCAAAATGTTCCGGTTACTAATCCAAGCAGTTACATACGGCTGGTTGTCAGATCTTCGTGCACATCAAAGAAAATTATGCTTATTAAATGGAATACATAAACGATACTTTACGTGTGACATACGTACATGTATTCGAAAATAAAATCAATATGGCCAATGCTTACGCATTATGGAATCAATAATTTGGGCTGTCTCGGTTCCCATCGTAGGTTAATAGGACTCACAACCAATGACCATGCATGAGAGGGAATGTTGCAATGATTTCAGATCTGTATTACAACTTAATCCTAAATGCACCAAATGATTCTTCATTCAGAGTTGTCCTCCACCCTGCTCCACACTGTTTGACACTTCTACAGTGCAACATGCTCCTCTGACACCCTTAAGCCATCAGCAATCAATCCCAGGCAGCTCCTAATGAGCAAGTTGTGGGTTGTCTATGAATTCTGGAGGTGCTCTATAGTATACCCTCAGAGCAATTGACATTCTATAACACTTATTTTAGTTACTTCAGCTGAACAAAACTCTTCAATACGATTTTTTTGTTGTTTTGTTGCGTTGGAGACTGTTTTCCTCAGTATTATTCATTTAAACCAATGCTTGAATTCTAGTTACGCTGCATCTGCATCCTCAATCCTCAATCCTCAATCCGCACCCAGAATGTGCCCCCCCGAGCCTATTTATAGCCATGGCATCAGTTCTGCCCAGGTGTGTGAGTGAAGCCAAGGTGCCGACCACACGTGACAGCTAATGCAATAATTAGCAAGTTAGATGAACACATAAATAACCAATGTGGGGCGGCGAGTGAGTGTCAGGAGCGTCTAATTGAAGATGACGGTTGTTTCCTGACGACGGCACCGTCCAACTGTCGATCTCTCAGGGGCGGGGGAGGGTTGGTTGTGGGTCTGAGCCGACAACTTCTATCATTCATTCATTAATTAAGCACATGCCAAACTGTATTGAGGGGATTTTTTTTTGGCCTGTTAATAAACGGGATGATCGTGATGGATGAGGTGTGGCTGGCACTCTGTTTGGGTCCAATGGCGGCAGAAGAGGGATTCATCAACACCCACGCGACGTGTCACCACCTCGCCACGTGTGTGTGTGTGTGTGTGTGTGTGTGTGTGTGCAAGAGTGAGAAATGAAGTGAGAGAGGAGATAGAGGCGCAGGTGATGTATTTGTTTACGTGCCTTGTTCCGGGGGTCGTGCCGCTCCTTGTTTGATGACACGGCCTTTTCCTCACTCCTCGTCAAGATAAAGTTTTTGCGAACATACGAAAACAACTTCCACACTTTATCTCCTCCGCTCCGCGTTCGTCGCCTGCTGCCGGCGATTTGCATACACGGTGGTTTTTCCCACGCGCCAGCGTCGCTGCAGCAGGTTGAATCAATGTGACTCTCTAAGTGAAGCTCATTTCTTCTCGTTAAACGCCGGCGTCACTAAGTGCTGACGGAGGAGGGAAGAAAGTTTGCCATAGAAACTCGGCTAATTATTTTAGATTCTCCGCGGAAATGTAAAGTGTGACAAGGATTAATGGCGGTGGAATTACAAGTGATCTGTTCCTCTCAAGCGAGACAGGCTTTGTTGAATGTTTAATTTCCTTTAAAGGGGCAGTGTGTAAGATTGAGGTAAATGGGATCTATTGTCGGTAATGGAAGGTAAAATTATACTAATGAGGTTTTAGTCAGTGTATAATCACCTTTCATGAATAATTGTTCATATTTTGAATATGGTCCTTTCTGTGGAGGCCATAGCATGACTCTCGGCTGTCTTTATTTATTTTATCGACTTCATCATTTACAATTTAAGGTTTCAGTTTTAAAGGTGCAATCTGTAAGATTTGCATAGAGGAATATAAAAATGAAATTGAATATAGAATAATATTGATATCAATGTGATAGTGTCATTAGTATAGAAACACCTACATACCTGTTTTGTTTTCAACAAGTCAACTCTTTCTACTCCATCATTTTTTCCATTGGAGGTTGCCATGTTGCACATCATCATATTGTTTTACAGTGGATGTTTAGCTACAACATGCAATTCCTCCACTAAGTTCTACACTCCTGCCTTTAAAACTTGAAAATGAATTCTCACAATAAGCAGAATTCTGTCTCTGCCTGCACACTGAGGCAAAATTCTCTCCTCTGTGTCATTTCCACCAGCGTTCCGCCACAACGAGTGTCCGGACCCGGGCGTCCCCGTCAACGGGAAACGGTTTGGCGAGAGCCTCCAGCTGGGCAGCTCTATCTCCTTCCTGTGCGAGGAGGGCTTCGTCAAGACCCACGGCTCCCAGACCATCTCCTGCATCCTCAAGGATGGCAATGTGGTGTGGGATAATGCCGTTCCCCGCTGTGAAGGTGAGTGGATTTTTTTTTGGATGAGGCAGCATTTATCGGTGTGGAGAAAAAAAAAAAAAAATCCTGAGATTTACCAGCATGGTCATTGCAAATATGAACCGGCTGAGTGGAGCTTTACCCCATATATTTTTCATCCAATATCACACAGGTCTATGTTCATATATTTATGCCGCTGTTGGCATAGTTACGGTCTGGGCAACCCTGAGTGAATAAACAATTTTTTGTTGACTTGGTAAAATGCAGTAAAACTGCTGCAGTAAGGTGATATTAAACACAAACGTTATGTTGAAGCATTTCTAGTCTTTATTTATTGAACTCTAAAACTCAACAAAACTGTGATATGAAATTGTGAGAGCAAGTGAATCTGAAGTGACCTCAACTAAGCACAAGAGGCGTAGAAGTGTAGGAGCCGATATGATATTTGAAAATTGTAAATCAATTATTATTTTTATTAGTGTTGTTGTTATTATTGTTATTGTTATTATTATTACATACAATGGTATACTTATACTATATAGATAATAAGAGGATAGATTAATAAAACCTACAAGACAATAAATTATTAAAGGTCCAATATAAATGTAGGTTATCTTATTCCCATTTATATTTGCCAAGAATAAATATTAAAAAGATATATAGAGTGTGAAATCACCTCAGTATACAAATTATTATAATTATTACAATCATTATGGTTCTTTACAGGTCATCATGTTGCACCACCATGTTTTTACAGAAGCTCAGAATGGACAAACATAACACTTTTGAGTTTTAATGCTCGAGATGACAGGATATTATGATGCCTCATGCATCCTCACTGCTAGATGTCACTTGATCCTTTCCACTGTAAAACAAAATAAAGTGTATTTAAAAAATTGCACAAATAGAAAATAAATGTCTTGTGACTTGAGGCGCATGCTGACATTAAAGCTTTGTCCCTTGAGCTGGACCACCTCCTGACTCAGGGCCTCAATCTGCTATTTCCAGCAAAACATCAGCAGCCATTGCAGAGCTAAGTTGAAGCTCAGTGTTAACCAGGTAAAGCCTCCTTTGCTGTATAGCATCCATTTAACAGTCCAAGGAGCCTCACCAGGTTCACTATTCATGATACGCAAAGGAGCCATTATGTCGCTTATCCCTCCCGCCCCCCTTTCCCCACCCCACTTGCCCCAGAAGCTTTGTATTCCTCTGGGACCATCTATCACACCGCTGTGTTTGTAGCGTAATGCGTTTTATAGATGTCCTTCAATATGCTGAGTTGGCTGATTAAATCATTCCTCTCCACGGAGAGCGAGGGAGCTGGCACCTTAACTTAGCTCGGCGCCACCGCCGGCGACGGGTTGTGGTAAAGGACAGGCACGTGCACGGCCGAGCTAGTTAGACCATGTGTGGAGAGGGAGGGGAGGGGAGGGAGTGCACGGGTGTTGAGATCAGAGATGTTGCGGAGTGATAGGAAGGACAGAAACACCAGGAGAGGGATTAAAGGACACAGCTTAAAGATGGTGCAGTGGTTGGTGCGCGCTCACATAATAGCGGGCGGTGGAGGACTGGTTAACCTTGAGGCGCCGTCACCAATTTACATGAGATAGACCCCGGCAGTAAAAGAAATGGGATGAGCCCCCCCAGCTGATGCATGGACCGGTATATGGACGTTGTCATACATCAGCTGCTCTCTCTCTCTCTCTCTCTCTCTCTCTCTCTCTCTCTCTCTCCCCCCTTCAGCCCCATGTGGAGGCGATCTGAAGGCTCCCAGCGGGATCATCCTCTCCCCCGGCTGGCCCGAGCTCTACAAGGAGGCCCTCAACTGTGAATGGATCATCGAGGCTCCTCCGGGCTACCCCATTAAGATCATCTTCGACAAGTGAGTCACCCAGATAAGCTTCTGTGTCTGTCCTCAGACACGTGCGCTTCGCTTTAAAGGTCCGTGCAATTTGCATAACATTTTTTTGGATTTTGATCAGCAGGAATGGGCTGGAAAATAGCGATATTGATGTTTGATTGAGGGTATGATGACCTCATTACATGAAATGTATGTCTTCATTTCCCTAATTTGAGCAGTCTTTATTTACATGGGCGTGAGTCCTCTCCACGGCGCTGCACCACCATAATGAATGTGATTTTCAATAATTTAGCAATAATGTACTTTACCATGTAACCCTGCCACTAGATGGCGCTACTGTTAATCTGACTTTGCTTCACTGTAGCTAATGTACTTGATCTAATGCACATTAATCTGTAATTTTGAAATCACTGTGATTTATTTAGTAAGAGCCCATTTTATATTTTCATTTCATACCGTGCTCTCAGAAGGCCAGAAGTCACACACACATGCACACGCACACACACACACACACACACACACACACATATATATATATGTATAAGAAATCCTAGCAGGACTTGCAAGTATGTAAATCGTGATGGTCTGTCAGGGGAAAACGTGGAGCCGGGAGAGGAGGCAATTTGTCTTGATGTGTGACAGAGAGGGAGACGCACCGTCTCAGGATCAAACGCTACATTAGCGTTTCACTATGGCTCGCTCTCGCGAGCCCGTCTCGTCCCCCGGTCCCCTCCGCGATCGCACGCCATGCAAAATGAATACAACATAAATGTTTGTTGCTCTTTAATTTTTATGTAACATCAATAAAATATCACAAACCGCTTCATTTAGATGACATGCCTCCGAAACCAAGCAATTTATTCATGGCTTTGAAGATGAAGTGGCTCTGGCAACAAAAGCGGAAACGGATGCACACACGCACACACACACACACAAAAACACAAACACAAACACACACACGTGGATGTGCTGACACGCTCACCAATGCGTGCCAAATGTTTTCAGGATTTCCCAGAGCTCAAACGTGTGCAAATTGGAAAGAATTTAATTTAACCCTCCTGGTTTGAGAATGTTTATTAAAAAAATCACAACATGACACTTGTGATCAATTAGCTGCTGCAGATGGATAAACAGGAAAATAGTAACTCTTCACAACTGACTTGATGTGTCCAAGTGTCCAATTTCACAATAATTAAAAAAAAATGCAATTGCCCTAATTTTAGGGTTTAATTAAATGTAACAAATTTTGTTATGAATTCCAAATTTCACTTAACTTTGGCCATTTAACAAATCGTTTTGAAACCCTGGAGCAAAAATGAAGGCTTTACAGTTTACGGTAATTTGCGTAAACATTAATTTATCCCAAATTGGCCACAGTGCAAATTTTGAAATGTTCCACCTCCTACAGGTGCTAATGCATAACCTGCTACGCAGCTTTTACACGGAATAACATGTCCTCGTTTCCTGTCCTCAGGTTCCGCACGGAGGTCAACTACGACGTCCTGGAGGTGCGTGACGGACGCTTCCCATCGTCGCCTCTGATCGGCAGCTACCAGGGCACCCAGGTTCCCCAGTTCCTCATCAGCACCTCCAACTTCCTCTTTCTCCTATTCTCCACCGACAAGAGCCACTCGGACATCGGCTTCAGAATTCGCTACGAAAGTAAGTAACGAGACAATTAAAGAAATGCATCTGTTGTATGAAGTTTTAATCAAGGAACTTGAGATCTGTCGAGTCACGGTTGTAAATTCATTATAATCTCAGCAAGCTCTGGATTTCATTTCGTATACCATCTAACACTTGTACCAAGGTGAAAGTAAACAGACCTTATCAGTGTTTCTACCTCAGTATAATTAATTTAGAGCTTGCACGTCATGAAAGTGATTGCTCTTGAATGTTCATCAGATACTGAGGTACTTGAGGAAGTACTCAAATGTTTAAAAACTAAATGATAGAAATAAGCAAAAGGAAAAACATGTACTTCACCCATGCAGGAGGGCAAATAAAAAGACAAAAATGTAAATATGAGAGCTTATTCCCGAATAATCCAACTACAAATAGTTGTAATGGTAAAAATGTTCAGAAATACCTGAAAATAAACGTACAAAAGTAAAATACTGACACTTTTTTTAACTCTTGTGTTCATCCTCCCCCCAGCCCTGCAGCTGCAGTCGGATCACTGCGTCGACCCCGGCATACCTGTCAACGGGCAGCGCCACGGTAACGACTTCTACGTGGGCGCCCTGGTGACATTCAGCTGCGAGGCGGGCTACACGCTCAGCGACGCCGAGCCGCTGGAGTGTGAGCCCAATTTCCAGTGGAGCCGCCCCCTGCCCAGCTGCGATGGTACGCTCCGTGATATTGACCCAGAAATGAGCGGCCCGTCGCCCGCCTGCCAGATCCTGCCTCCTTATTCATAAAACGGATTAAAGCTAATTCATTGTCGCGTGTTTCTGCCGCTACGACATGAGAAATGATTTGAGGCACTTTGCTCCGCGTTGCGTCACGTTGAAAGTCGCCATGTGCGTTTGACTTATTGTAAAATCTATAGCAGACAATAGCGTTTTCTTTCTGCAACTCTTGTTTTTGGGGCTTTTAAAAGTTTCCTCCTCATTTCATCATATATTTTTTATATGTGCGGCCTTGAGCTCGGCCTTTGATGGTTTCCTTTTCTCCTCATCTGTAAATGTTTTTTTTATTTAGGGCTGCTATTGATTCCTGCCAGCTCTGTACTAATATTGATGACACCACTCTCTCCCTTTTATGCTGTGTTGAAGGGCACTACTCGTAAATCCTGTTTTGCCTCCTCACTGTAAACGCAAACTTTTACTTCCTTCCTGTCTCCGCGCCCTCTCTGATTTCACCCCTCTCCGCTCTTTTTCTCTCATGCCTCTCCGCTCGTCCATCTCCTGCGCATTCCTGCTCGGCAGCGCTGTGCGGAGGCTACATCCAGGGCAACTTCGGCACCATCCTGTCGCCGGGATTCCCAGACTTCTACCCTCACAACCTGAACTGCACATGGATTATCGAAACATCCCATGGCAAAGGTGAGCGCCGCCACATTCAATTTCCCCTTACGGTGTCGTATGCCTTCTACGAGCCGCCCGTGGTGATCACGGGCCCACGTGGCACAACGTAAGGGTCATGTCATCTTTGATTGACACACCTGATTGGATGCTTGTTGTGATGCTCGGGCCACACCAGTTGGAGAGCAGCTGAATCCATGGTTTTGGATGTGTGTCTAATTTGTTGGCGTGGCAGATGATAGCTGATTAAAATTATGTCTGTATGCATCAAATGTCCCTTTAAATATCAATAAGGTTGTTTAATTATAATTATAAATACATTGACTCTGCATTTAATGTTAAACTTCCACTCCTCTGGTCAAAGAAAAATATATTGCCACATCAAACTAAATGATTCGATTTGGCTTTTATTTTGAAATACAGGAAGTGATGCATATTGATGATGGTGACTCTGCAGATTAACATGGAAGTGCAGTGTGTAAGATTTAGTGACATCAAGAGGTGAAGTTGCGTGCTGTCTACATCACCTCACCCTTTTGAGCCTGCAGGAGAACCTATGGTAGACGCCATTAAAACTTTAGTGCGTCCACTCTGGGATAATGTAAAAACATGGTGGCCCCTGTAGAGAGGATCCGCTCCATATGTAAATATACATTAATGGGCTCATTTAAGGGTAATGGGAAAAAAAATGAAAGATCTAACTGATTACACATTCATGAACATGTCAGTATGTGATTGTTTTGTAATATTTTCAGAAGTGACAAAAATGACTGAAATCGTACATACTGCACCGTTAAGTGTTTACATTTGGAACTAGAACATAAAACCTCCTGACATCCGATTCAAATCCCCTTTCGTCTGCTCTCCTTCAGGTGTCCAGTTCACCTTCCACACCTTCCACCTGGAGAGCCCCCACGACCACCTGCTGGTGACGGAGAACGGCAGCTTCTCCCAGCCCCTGTGGAGGCTGACGGGCTCCACGCTGCCGCCGCCGCTCAGCGCCGGCCTGTTCGGGAACTACACAGCTCAGATCCGCTTCCTGTCCGACTTCTCCGTCTCCTACGAGGGATTCAACATCACCTTCTCCGGTGAGAGTCAGTCAGTCCGCCGGGCGACCTGTAGTGACGATGGGGGTTTCGGAGGAAGCGAACATGTGGGCAGAGAGAGAGATGGCCACTTCTATGTGTTGATGCGATGACTTTAGGTGACATATGCCAACGTTAACCGTAAGGGAACTCAATAAATTTGACATGAGTTAATTAGGACGGACCACAGATGGTCCAGTGCCCCTTGATATCGTCACCTGCATATATAGAATAAACATCATGCATCACAACATTGTTGACACAGATTAAAGATTGAATGATGTTAGGATTCCATCAGTAATGGGAGCCCCCCCACCCCTGCTGGCACACCGCACTCTAATAAGTGTAATATATGATATTTGGTCTCTGCCGTCAGTTCAGCTCAGTTAAACGTAGTTTACACATCTTCTGATCCATTCAAACAACGAAAGAGCTTCACACATGAATACATTAATGAAGTAATACATTCACACATGAGAGATTGTGATGCTGTTGATGGAAGAAGAATTAATAACAAGCACATGATGAGCATGTCTAGGCTGTTTGCCAAGCCAACATCTTTTGAATAGTTTTTGTTTTAATTGCATACATTTATGAATTAGCTTTTCCAGGGCCTCTGCTCATTGTAGCTGTCAGAGGTGAATTAAGCATTTTTGGTATCTTTGAAGTCAGTTTTTAAAAGTGCAACGTGTGAGATTTGGCGACATCTACCCGTGAAGTTGCATGTTGTATCTTTCACCACACCCTCACCCTCCTGAGCATGCAGGAGAACCTAAAGCTGTTCAGTACGTTCACTCTGGGCTACTGTAAAAACATGGCGGCCTCCGTAGAGAGGACCCCTCCTCATGTAAATATACATTCATGGGCTCATTTAAGACTAATGAGAATGCATTTAAGTGATTATTATGTAATTGGTTTGCAATACTTTTTACCACCAAGAGAGGAGACAACATTGACCAAAATCTCACATACTCCATCTTTAATGCCAATAAGTGCACAGGCTGTTTTAAAGGGTTAAAAATGAGACTTTCCCAACTAACTTGGGAGTCAGCTGTTGTTTGTGCACCGAGCCTGTTTCCCGGAGGGCAGACGAGGTCTATGGCCATCACTGATACAACAGCAAGAGTGCGTACTGTCTCAGTAACGGAGCCTGCAAATACATGATTATTACCCTCTACCTTCCAAGCATGGTAAATGGCTGAAATTGAAGCAGGGTTGCCATGGACACCCATACTGCTCTCTAGCCCGGATTTTGGCTCCAGTTAGCTTGGCACCAGGCCTTCGCTCCTGAGAGGAAGGGTTCAGGAAACTTTGCAGAATTTCTTCATAGTCAATGTCTCTTCATCAGCCTCCTCCTCAGTGGGTGATGATCGTACGTTACTTTCCTGCCACAGGGGTTGCTATAAACAACTTTTTTAGAAAGTTTGTCAGTGCCTTTAAGTCACCTTTGAAGTCTCTTTGCTTCATTTTCTTTGTATTTTAGATCAATAAAAAGAAAAAAAAGGTTTATTGTGATCAATGTGTTTTCTACGTTTATATTCTCACAGAGTACGATTTGGAGCCATGTGAGGATCCTGGAATCCCGCCTTACAGCACCAGGAAGGGCCTGCAGTATGGCGTGGGCGACGCCCTCATCTTCTCCTGTTTCCCAGGTTACCGGCTAGAGGGTCCGGCGAGGGTGGTGTGCTTAGGGGGTAGGAGGCGGGTGTGGAGCTCCCCTCTCCCAAGGTGTGTTGGTAGGTGGTCACATGCTTTACTTTGGCTTTTTTTCACTACCCTATCTGTGGTCCACTCACACACACACACACACACACACACACACACACACACACACACACACACACACACACACACACACACACACACACACACACACACACACACACTCAGACTGTCGGTCGCATCAGACAATGAAGCTCACCTTACTCATTATCATCCCTCCGTCCGCCCAGGTTTTATCCGTATATTGGACCGCATCCCAGAAACCGCTTTTTTTTCTACTTTGTCCACATTACATGGAGCAGTAGCTCTAATGAGAACCACATAAAGCAGCTGAAATATGTTTATTATCGATGGGGCTCGTGGTGGGCGCCTGGAAACATTACAGATCAAACTGCGGGGATTTAGGTCAGTGTGTTGATTCAACCAAGTGCCGGACCTTCAGGGCCGGAAGTGTGTGCTGACATCCTAATTCTTAATAAGTCTTAATAGTAAGCAAAAGCACTTAGTATCATAACGATTGACCTACTTATTAACTAATACTGGAAACAGCACTGGACTACCACTAATTACTCCACTAGAGTATTTTCACCACTTGCACAGTTTCTCCTTAAACCCAGAAGTCATTTGTGAGCATTAAGGTTGTTGACGCCGTGTCAAAAACAAGTAATTACAGTTTAATGCGTACACGTTTTGCAAAGTCACACTTATTTCTCCTAACTCGCTACATTTTTTTTTTCCTATGTGAAGTCATTGGTGCAGTCTATGTATTAATATTAACTCTCACTGTTTGGTTTCACCTTCCATAGCTGCATGTAGCTTTTCTTCTCTTCTCTTGCTATACTTCACACACTGGATATACTTCTCCATACACCCCTCCCCCTGGAGCAGGCCTCACCTCATTTCACCCCCTCTGCATTCATGAATGCAGCACACAATGGTGGTCATTGAAATTCCGTCAGCCATGTTTCTATAGCTTCACCCCATCCTTGCGTTTTATCACCCTCTGATTGGACTCAGTAAAAATGTTCAAATAGAGAGGATGTCACTGTTAAACGTATTCAGATGGTGACTGATTATGATGATGCGCCACTCAACATTCAGGTGCGGTCCGCAGTCAAATCACCGACCCCCCCTACCCCCATTCCCCCCCAATCCCCCCACCTCCCCACCTGCATGACAACATGAATAACTACACTCCAAGTTTCAAACATATAGCGATTGACGTCTCCTTTGCTCTCTCCAACACCACCTCCACCTCCTTTTCCTCTCTCTCTCTCTCGGTCTCTCTTCTGTCTACCTATGCTGCCTCTCTTTTTCCCTAGCTGAGTGCGGCTCATCCGTGACAGGCATGCAAGGCGTGCTGCTCTCACCCAACTACCCCGGCTACTACGGCAACAGCCACGAATGCATCTACTCCATCCAGACTCAGCCCGGCAAAGGCATCCAGCTGCGGGCCAGGGATTTCAGGCTGGAGGAGGATGACATGCTCAAAGTGAGCGGGATGATGGGGGATCGGGGGGTGGGGGGTTTACCTATACTCTCCATTCTGTCTCAATTAAGCGGGGGTGTGGTCTACCTCACTGGTTCTGATCTAATCTGGGTTCGGGACCCACCATCACCCCTTCACGAAAAGTTGCGACCCTAATCAAAGAAAAAATTCCACTGCTGAAAAGTATTTAATGAAAGAAAGATGGAGTTTGAGCTTCACAAAGTACAGAATATCACACAACTAAACAATTGTAATGCTAGATAAGGAAATATTCCCGTGTACACTCAACTAGCTGCATTTTAATTAAAAACAAAAAAGTGCATCTTAGGGACAGATGGCAATAGAACATTCCTATGTGCCCTCTTTTGTCCTCAATATAAGAAAATCTATATTTCATGTTGTCGGTGTCCGACATGGTCACCATGGTCAATTAGCAATACAGTGCATCATCGCCACCTACTGATAAGGAATGTTGATTGTAACTTTTTTTTACCCAGTCAAAGGCCTGTGACCCACTGACGGGCCAACCCACCAGTTCAGAACCACTGGTCCTACCACATAGACCACATTGCCTGATCCAAACCGAGACAGTCTGGTCTACAGAGGCTTCTTGTCATTGCCATTAGCAAATTGTCCTACCCTTATAGTTGTTGCCTGGCAACACAGTTGAAATTTTAAAAGTTTACTTCTTATGCCTCTGACTTTAGACATCTCCTCGCTGTGACCTCTTTTAAAAATCAGTTTGTTTCCAAAGTGCAAAGCATCCTAGGATAGATTCAGCCAAGAAAAATCAACCAATCAGAGAGAAGGGACGCATTTGGAAATCCTAGTCACACCTCTGTGACGCAATATGTCTTCAAAATGCAACCTCCACCGGCTGTAGCCTCTGAATTGAAATGCAGCTTGTTAGTGTGTGTGCGTGTGTGTGAGTGTGTGTGTGTGTGTGTGCAGCCTTGTTTGCATTTCTATGTGTGCACACCTGATCACCTCAATCCCCCCACTCTCTCTCTCTTGCTCTTCCTTTCAGGTCTTTGACGGCAGCAGTAATCGAGCCCGTCTGCTGGGGGTGTTTACAGGCGGCGAGCTGCTCGACACTACCCTGAACTCCACCTCCAGCTCCATGTGGCTGGAGTTCATCAGCAATGCAGAAAACACCAGCAAAGGCTTTGAGCTGCACTTCACCAGTGAGTAATGCCAAGCAAACACTCCCACCCCATTGCACATGTCATTTACATCTCTGTGCTGGTATTTTGTTCCCTTAATCTCCCATTACATATATAACAAATTGGCTCCCTCCCCCCCCCCCTCTCTCTCTCTCACTCTCCAAGGTTTTGAGCTGGTGAAGTGCGAAGACCCAGGTGTTCCCCAGTTCGGCTACAAGAAGGAGGACAAAGGTCACTTTGCCGGGAGCACCGTGTCGTACAGCTGTGACCCGGGCTACACGCTGAAAGGCCCCGAGGTGCTCACCTGCCTGAGGGGGGAGAGGAGGGCGTGGGACAGCCCCCTTCCACTCTGTGTCGGTGAGTCACATGACACCCTGTAGCTGATTTCATAAAAGACAGGGGACGTGTCGGTTGTAAGACAGTTATGCACCAATGGAAGCGTAACCTTCTACCAATCAATTGTCTAAATCTTGCACACTGTACCTTTAATATAGTGTGAATGCTGATTATGTGGCTGTTGGCATCAAGTATGGCTTCACTGGGTTGCATAGATTGCCTTGCAGTTACTTTGTAACTTTTTATTATGATTCCAACTGCTGATGAATCATCTAAATCTTGCACAATGCACCTTTGATGCAGGTATAATACAGGACATTGCTGTTAAGTATGGCTTCACTTGGTTCCACTGATTGCATTAGAGTTACTTTGTTATCACCTTTGCCCGCCATTATTATCCTAACTGTTTCCATCAGATGGATCCCAGACAGACCCTGGATGACCCTCTCTGCAATTTAGTAGGCAAAAAGACAGCAAATGACACAATTCTAAAAAAAAAAAAGTTTTAAAAAATGAATTGTGATTATGAAAATAATGCACAACGTCCAGGCTATTTATCTTGGACTCGTTCCCACAGAGTTCCCACACTGTTGACAGACAGATGGTAAACAACTCACCTAGCCCTACAACTCTGCTTATTTTTTCTCTTCAATGTATTTATGTCAAAGTAATTAGTAGCTGAAGCTGCCACAGAGATGGTAATTAACAGGAAATGGAAATACTCTCATAAAAATGTATATAAAATGCAGAACATGACTAAATTTATTATACTGTCAGGTATCAATGGGATGTTATGTAGTATCATTTCAATATTACCCTGCTCTCTCCTGCCATGTATCCGTGTGTAGGTTGTGTGCGTCAGTGGTGCATTATACAACTCTGTGTTATGCTGTTATTTTGAAGCTAGATCAGTAGATAGGATAAGATACCTTTTATTAGTCACACATGAAAGATTCAAATATATAAATAAACCTTTCAACACAAAGATGGCGTTGATATTTGCATTTGCCCTCAGAGGATAGATTCGCTGTTTGTCAAAATTCACAAATGTAAAATAGCTTAGCATCTTTCAACCTTACAATACAGCGTTTGTCCGTCTGGCACAGTGCTAATCCAAGCCACGTTCCTTTTATTTGTTGCAAGAGAAAAAAAAAAGAAAAAAAGTCTGACCTATTTCCTTCTCCCATAACAATGGGAATAAGCTGTTGCAGGTTTCAGGGAGCTATGAGGTTTGTCTTAGCTGGACTATTTTTGGGAACATCCATTTGGTTGCTTTCCCAGCTCCTTATTCACTGCATCTGAAATGACTTGGGCTCTGTGCGGCTCATCATACTCATATTGCGTCATGCTGAGACAACCACCTTTATTCCATACAACTGAAATTATTCAACCATGCTCATGGGCTGGTGTTTAAAGGTGCAGTGTGCAACATTTATGCCCATTAATGTATATTTACATGAGGAGCTCTACAGGGGCTGACATGCTGAACATCTTTCGAGCCTTAATGACAACTGAGGGCTACCATAGGTTCTCCTGCATAGGTTCTCCTGCAGGGTAAGGGTGAGGTGATGGATACAACATGCAATTTCACCATTAGATATCACCACATCTTAGACATGGCACCTTTAACCCTGACCTCTTGCAGGTTATTGGACATAATCATTTAATCTTAAATTGAAAAATGATTTTTAAAAGCCAGCGATGTTGCCTGCACGTAATCCTTTTATTAGTTGAGATCATCTCCAATTTGCCTGTCCCATGTTGCCGACTGACTCTCTGTATATACACACGGTGTCATGGTTACGGACCCAAAGCAATTTCTCTGGCGTCTTCTCGGCGGTGACACCCATGACAGAGCAGCCGCTGCGCGCTCGCTGAAGGAAAGCGGGCAGAACCGTGCCCCGTGACATCAGCCAAGGTGATTAGAATAATATTGCTCGGCTCCCCTTTCATCCCAAACTGACAGGTAATTTCATGTCTGGGTATAAACAACATTCAGCATTCTGTACATATCTCTGAGCACGCTTGTCCTCCCCGTGCCCCCTTTTTGCTGCAGACGATGGCCCGACAAAGCAGACAGAGCAAATTTAGGGACTGCCTCTGTTTGTAACGGTGGGATTATATTTTGTGCAGCGGCGAGGACACGAAGAGGAAAGGTGGCAAGGAGAGAGAATGAAACTGAAGCTGAGAAACCACACATACCCTGAAAGTCACTCTGGAGGAAAGTTACAAGGTTGATTGAAGCTGGAGTTGTAAAGAGAGTTGTTATTTTTTGTCATCTATTTTTTTTTTTAAATACAGTTATTTTTTATGTAATATGGAATAGTTCCACTGAACATAGCTTTCATTAGTCGATACAAAGTGTTGGCTCCATTCCCCTTAGAATGAACCTTTGATATTTACATTGGGAGCAGGTGCTCTGTGCTGAGGTTTCCATGATACACATACACACATAATATGTACAAACCAAACCACACACACACAGTAAATGGAAACATTTCAAAATAAAAGCAAATTTTACAGTTTTTATCTATTTTATTTCGTATATAACAGTGGCGACATTGAAGTGCGATGTTGGCCAGATGTGGCCCACCGACCATGACGTGCCCATGTCTGCTTTAAATGGCGTCTCGGACAAATAGGTTTCCAACATAGAAGTAACTCATGTGGACCTTGGACCATTGCCATTACTTTTTGTAACCTTTTCAAAAGATATACAAAGTAAACACATCATTGCACATCAGTTGCAATGCAAATAGTATCACGCAGTAGCAAATTGCAGGGAAACAGAGGATTCATGTTAAGTACAGTGTGAGCTTGCCAATATATTATAAGGATCCTTCTTGTGCAGGATTTGTAGACTGTTTGTGGACACACCAATCAAACGTGGCCCCTCCTTCCCTGCCCAACAAAACACCAGTACTTTTTCGGTCCCGAAGTTGAACTGAGAATCGTCCTGCAAAACAATAAGAAAATGAGAAAACACAGAGCAAGGCGAGTCATACCTCAGCAGATAAACACAGCACCACACACAGAGTGATTGCTTTAGTGTGAGTCTGTATATTATTTTCAGTGAAATCATGCATACTATATATACCTGTAATAAAAAAGATAATAAAATATGGAACACCCTGCTAACCCCGATATAAACGAAGAGAGGAGAACCTGAGTACATCCATTCTTTGGCTCAGAAGCTTAGAGTGCGACACACTCACTTTTGGATGTTTTTCAGGATTAGACAGTTTGATGAACTGCTGCAACATCTTGTGGCTTCATTCATCCATCCATTCATTCATTCATTCACTCACACATTTCCCGGGGATGGATCTCTTTGTTTGATCATTCATTTGCTTTGTAGGGAAATGGGATTTCATTTGCTTGAGCCCTGTTGTCAGGGATCATACAAAAATATAAATTAAATAAACTAACTTTATACCCCAACAAATTAGGAGGGGAGTTCTTCTCCCACTGGTGCAACACACAGAAGTCAAACCTTTGAATAATCAACCATAGTCTGAATGAATAAAAGGTGAAACCCTGCCCTGATGTGATGGATCATGATGATTTGAGAATTTTAATAACGCAACAACATCAAGAAATGATGCAGCCCAATGGGCAAAGGACCTTATAAGTCATTATATTTAATCTTTTTCAGTGGAAAATATAAACGTATCTGATTATACAATGCAAACGCTCTGAGAAAAAAAAACAAAAGACAGAAACTGGGGTCGAGGGAAACGAGGAGAAGAGAGCTTATAATGCAGACAGTGGAGAGACAGGAGCTGCGCGTTAAACTGGGAGGTGTCACAATGTGTACGTCTGTGTACGCAAGCAGCGACCTGTCTCCGTCAAACCCTCTGTCTGCCTTTTATGTTAAGTCACTTATACTTCCTCGCTTCTCTTGAACCCGGTGGGTGATTGTGTGTGTTTGGAGGCTGAGATGGATTCGGCAACCAACCACCACCATCGCCATGATTCTCAGATGTCCGTTTTTGTGACTTTCAAAAAAACATATATATTTTTGCGGAAGCCGTGTCCCTCTCGCACAAAGAAAGGAGACAAGAAGACTTTCAGCCTGTTCTCTTTGATGGAGATTGTGGGAGGGGGGGTTAAAGGTGCTGTGTGCAAGATTTTGGTCATTTTTGTCCCATGTTTTTTTTGTTTCTTTTTCACTTCCCTGATATGAGCCTATTAATGTATATTTACATGAGGTGGGGACCCTCTCCTCAGCATCAGATTGTATGTAATGGCAATTCATTGCAATAATGTATCTGCATGAGATTTTCCCTTGAAGCCTTCAAACCGTGACCTGATATAGAACCCACTGTGTACATGTTGTACTACACAGGTAATAGTGCTCAGTGTCAGTCCTCTGATGATTCATGGTGTCCTCCTGTGCACCGCTGTGATCTATGGCCTATCACGGTGCCCCGGTAATATCAGCGACACTCCCATTACTGCACCTGTTCATCACACTCACACACACACACACACACACACACACACACACACACACTCTCACACACACACACACATACATACACACACACACACACACACACACACACTCTCACACACTCACACTCCTGCACATCCGGACCAGACTTGATATATTGACTGTTGTGTTGTTCAGTCAACAAGTCCATCAGTTTCCAAAGGCAACGCGATGAGATCATAGTCGAGACGGCGGATTGCCTTCCCCGAGCCAAGAAGATAAAAAAGATATTTGTATTTAAATTGTATTAAGTTGGCTGCACTCCCTCCTGATGATTCAGAATGCAAACAACATCATTAAAGGTGCAGTGTGTAAAATCTTTGTCATTTTTATCATTTTATCTATCTTCTATAAATATTACAAAACAAATTCATTCTGACATTTTAATTGATTCATAATCACCTAAATCTAATATTTTTAAGTAAATGAGCCTGTTTATGTATATTTACATGAGGGGCGGTTCCTCTCTACGGGGGCCGCCATGTATTTACCGTAGCCCAGAGTGGACATACTAAGCATCTTTTGAGTTTTAATGACAACTGGAGTCTGCCATAGGTTCTCCTGCATGCTCTGAAGGGTGAGGGTGAGGTGACAGATACAACGTGCAACTTCACCTCTTGATGTCACCAAATCGTACACACTGCACCTTTAAAAGCACATTTGCTCTCATTTTTTCCCCCATTCAGATAATGGGATAAGGGTGCTGTGGGATGGCTAACGATTGCTCTTCAGGAATCCTTACACACTGCACCTTCAAGCACGTCATGTTGTGTGATGACTGTGTCAGCGACTCATACCGATGAGTGGACGGCGAGGCACTTTACTGGAAGTGGCATGAGGAAGTTCTCACTGGTGTCTTTTGTGTTTTGCAGCCGAGTGTGGCGGCACCATGAAGGACGAGCCCTCCGGTCGCATCCTGTCCCCAGGCTACCCGGCTCCCTACGAGCACAACCTGCACTGCATGTGGAGCATTGAGGCCGCCCCTGGAAGCACCATCAGGTCTGAGCAACACTTCTCTGCTTTGTTTCCTCCCCCAGTTCCCCTCCTGATTACATTGTTGTTTCCCCGGCCTTTTCTTTCAATCTACCACCTTTCAATATACTTCCAATTGAGCCCCCCTTTTGCAGTGGTATTCATCACTTTCACAGGCCGCCGTGTAATCAATCTTCGGTCAGCTGCGGCTGGGCCCGGTGGTTGAGTTACTACTGAGTGAGGGGGAAATGCCACATTAGAGACCCCCCCCCCCGCCAGCTTTTTCCACTACACTACAGAAAGTCAAGTGCTCCGAGTAAACTCTGGCTCATAGACATTATGGCCTTTACTTTTGTGAACTTGATGAAATGTAAGGCTGCGAGCGCCAGCAGTGGGGTTTTTTGGCTCCGACTTTCAGGTTGATATCTTTCTAGCCAATTTCATCTCAGCCGGTATATTCTCTAGCGCTGTATTTATTTATTGTTATATATATTGAGTCGGACATCAAATTGATGCCTCCACGTTTTACCTCCTGCTCATCTTGATGGACGACTGTGTGGTTACAGTGGCAGCTCCATTGTCCCTTGTCCAAGCTGCTTTACGGGGATGTCTCCAAGACTCGGGGGTGTTTGGGTGTTATTATGGGCTGTGATTGTGTAATAATGGCTCGTCTTACGGGGAGGATGGGACCGTTTGACCTGTGCCTTAAGTTTCTAATTGATGTGGAGGATCAGGAATAATTCGCTCCGAGCTTTACCTTTTAGTCATTAAAGGGGCTGTATGTAGTGTTTTAATGTCATCATTTTAAGAAATTGTCTTAAAGTATATTTTCTTTGAAATTTCTGACTTGTTATCACACTAAAGATGATGTACAGTGCCATTCTAACCAGCCTGCTATTACACTTAAGTACCACTAGGGTGAGTTGTGAGCCACTATGGCATAGTCTATAGTCCACCACCATCACAGAATTCACTTCCTGTTTCAAAATCAAAGCCTTCTTGAATTTCTTTTTTTTTCTTCTTTTCTTTGGTATTTGTTTAACCTCTGTCTTGAGGAGTCTTTTTTTTAACAGTGCATCAGGTTGTGTAACTAAAGTCTGTAGTGTGCTAGTATTTGGAATTACAGAACTTTACATTGTACATACTTTAATTTCAGGAAATGCAGCAATCATATAAGGAACTAAACTGTTCAGTGTTGCCATATAGATAACTGGAATCATGTAAACACAACAGATATTCCCTTTAATGTATGCAAATATTTGTTTTCCGATTATGCTCCGTCCTTGGGTTTCCAGGGGGACAAGAACAGACATGTACAGTGCCCCTCGGTACTTGAAGGCATATAGCTCGGGGCGCGATGCTCTTCAGAGAGACCATGGTTAAATCCTTGAGTACATGTGTACGAGCGTGTACGTGTGAAGGAGGCAGAGAGCACAATAGATGGTTTAAGTGGGAGGGCTATAATCTCCCCTCGTATAAATTGGATTAACTTTTCCTTATAGACGCCATTCAATAATAGAGCATTATGTATTCCCAACATACATGTTTTCCATAGGCAGCCCTATCCAATGTTAGGTGATATGAGGCACTTTCAGATAAGGTATTAAATTCAATGCGCATGCATGCTTTAGTATTTAGTTGTATTCAGCGCTTTATAAATCAAAACCTCAAATCACTTGAGCAGATTTTAAAGGTGCAGTGTGTAAGATTTGGTGACATCTAGAGGTGAACTTGCAAGTAGTATCCCTCACCTCAACACTCAAAAGATGTTTTACTACTGTAACAAACATGGCGGCCCCCCTTGGCGAGGACCCGCTCCTCATGTAGATAGATATACATTAATTGGCTCATCTAAGGATGATGAAGAAAATAAATAAAAATATTTAGGTCACTATGAATCCATGAAAGTTTCAGTATGTCATTGATTTTTTTAGATAGTGACAAAAATGGCCACAGCACAAGTCTGCTGCACCTCATACATCTGCATACATTGTGCCTGCTCAGCTCTGTGGATGTACAGTATAGGCATGTTGATGTGGTCTGATACACTGGCGCATCTGACACTCCCGGGCTCCCTCATGAGTGTTAGTTTAGCTTCATTAGTGCCTTCACTACCTTTGGGTCCCTAGCACTCCTCTGCAAGGTATGCTCCACATCCATGCCTTTGATCCTACCCACATAAATTCATTATTGAGGGGAATTTGCAATGCATTAGCCCTGGGATTCCTTTTATATGAAATGGGGCAGATGAAGGCAGCGCACTAATCAAACCACACCGAGCACGACCAGAGACCATGCAGGAGTCGCGTCGTGTGACAGAAGACTTGGTTTGCCAAGAGTTATGGACAGATTGATGGTGGTGGTTGTGTGTGTGTGTGCATGTGTGTGTGTGTGTGTGTGTGGGGGGGGGGGGGGGGGGGCAGACGTAGGGGGGGGGGGGGGGGGGTGCAGACGTAAAGAGATAATAACAAGATAAAAGTAATAGGAAGGATTATGGAGGCAATGAGCCATTTCACCAGTGGAACATTCAGCGACAGTGCTCAAGAGATCAAACGAGGGATCTAGGACACTGCACAATGAAGCCATATTTATTCATCCCAAAATTGGTATTTAGCATTAAGCGAGAGGCGTCCCCTCTAATTTCAGAGCTGCGGTGTTGTGTTGTAAAGCATGGCCATAAAGTGTGATTTATTATACAGCGCTGTGCTGTTTACACTAACTGTTGATGACAAGGCATCAGTGGGACAAGATGTAGAGAGATGAGATGAGATTGGATTGTTACATGTTGCACGCTTGAACTCGCTCCATAGCACATTACACTGTGTTTTATGATGAGACATGCACACACATACATATCTGTGGTATTTAAAGGTCCAGTGTGTAAGATTTACTCTGTTGCAATGCATGTTGTATCCATCACCTCACCCTCACCTTTCTGAGCATGCAGGAGAAGCTATGGTAGACGTCAGGTGTCAGTAAAACGTAGAGAAGACACGCTTCTCATGTAAATATACTGTACACTAATGGGCACATTTATATATATACATATATATATATATATATATAATATATATATATATACATTTGAGGTGAGGTGATTCTAAATTCATTAAAATGTTGGTATGTTATTGTTTTGTAATATTTTTGTCATGATAATGATAAAAATTTACAAAATCTTACGCTCTGCAACTTTAAGTGTACATCCACATACTCTTAAGATCCGTTCAGCAAAAAACTATGAATCATTACAAAAATTGTCTTAATAATTTAGTATTACATTATCTGGATTTCACCTCGGATGAGATTCTGTCTCAACTGTTGAGAAAATATAGAGAAATGAGACGCTGTAGTTCCGAAGCATGTCAGTGGCTGATTCCTCTGTACAGGAGCCATATTTATCATATTCCCAACATACTTCTGCAGCCATTTGTCACGCTCCATTTCAAAAGTACCCTCAAATTAATATGCACATAAATTTCACTGCACAACCTCAAACGTGGTTCATTTTTCTATGATCTATTCCTCTCCTGGTCCTGCTGCATCCTCCGAAGAACCCATTCTAATTGTGGACCACTTCGAATTATTCAGGCTTGTCTGCACTTTTTTTAAGGTGGTATTTTAAAATACATAGAATTGGGTTGTGGTAGAGTGTTTACTAAGCTTCAGAAGACATGGAGATTGGGAGCAGGATATTAATGGAATCTAGGGATCAGGAACGAACGCAAAACCGGGTAGGTGGTTGAAACTGAAAAGTGTGTGTGTGTGTGTGTGTGTGAGAGAGAGAGAGAGAGAGAGAGAGAGTGTGTATGTGTGTGTAAAAGTACGTGCGTTTCTTTAACCTCTGCTTTTATCTGGGACTCATTTCCCGGTTTCACACCTCTTCCTGCCTGAAAATCATTCCGAACTGTCTTTAATCTGCGCGATACCTCCTCTTACACAACATTACATCATGAGCCTCACATCGGCCCCGACTGACCAAAACTGCTGTGAGCAATAACTCGGTTCAGGTGTCAAAGAGAAACCCCCTCCGTGTGGCGGCGGCTGTTCCGTCTGGTGCACTCGAGGTCCCTTTAAAGCCTTGTGGTGGTGTGGGCGTGTCTGAGTCAGCCTTGATGAATGCTCCCACAGGGACGGTCCCACAGAGGCCACATCCACACGTATTGATGGGGTCGGCTCTCAGCGTGACATTGGCTTCAAATACACAATCTCAATTAGATGTGCGCTGCACTCACTCTACTTCCTCATTCCCTCATATCGCACACACACAGACACCTTGCTATGTTTGTCATTGTCATACACACGCACACACACACACAAACACACACACACACACACACACATTCCCAACAGGACGCATGATTGCGTTTTCGTTTTCATACGAGAGTCTCCCAACTTGCAGTTTCTCTTCATTTCTCTTGTCTGAATACTGAGCAGTGAATACTGAACCCCCCCTCTCTCTGTCTCTCTCTGTCTCTCTCTCTCTCTCTCTCTCATCCTCCCGTCTCCACAAAGCGATTCCTCTGACACTTTATTGAACCGTTTTATCTGATTAAAAGAGGGACAAGTGTAAAGGAGAGCCCTCAGCTGTACACTTCAAAACATGGCTTTGTGTGATTCCGCAAAAATATTTTAACAGCGCGCCGAGACCCAAATTTCCTTTTTCCACTCTCTCTCTCTCTCTCTCTCTCTCTCTTCTCTCTTCAGTTCATCCCCCATGTTCCCCACCCCCGGCTTCGTACCCATCCCTCCCCCGCAGTGGCTTGTTTTAAGTGCACGAGTTGCCTCTAAATGGACTTTGCCCACTGGAATGTTCACTTCCCTCCCGTGTTCCCAGGAAATGAGCACGTTTGCGACAATCTGTGAAGCATTTTCTGCACATTTAAATAAAGTGTTAACTTTCACACACACTCTGCCCCCTCCCCTCCGCTGCTTTTAAGATATCCATTGGGCTCTGTGGTGCATGTGCTGCCGAAAATGTCCCAGTTAGAGCTCCCTGCCGTCTCCCTCCTGGTATTATTTCCACCAGGACTCTGGAGCAGCCAGAATCGTGTGTGAATGCAGCATGAGAAAGTGGGTGTGGCCATAAATACCTGCACTACCAGTGATGAACCATAGACTAGACTCCGAGAAGACGGGACGGTAGTGGTAAACGGATTGATGCACTGTAGGCAAAGGGACAACCGCAGGGGCTGATGAATGAGGCGAATGGGGAAGTGGAGAAACTTGCAGTTCACAGGGTGGCCACTAGAGACTGGCTCTAAGGGTGAATCAATCACCATAGACTCCCATGAACTAAACATGTTTAAAGCCTTGCATAAACTACGGTTTTGTCTCAAAACAGCATATTTTCATTTTATTGCTGTTGGAAATGGTGCATATTTAAGGGCGTGGCCTCTTGAGTGACACCTGCACTTTCCTGTCAAGCCTTCTGGATGCTGCAACAGCACCATGGGCCCACCTTCAGCTCTTATCTAAGCTCCGCCACTCCATATTTGGATGAACAAGGAAGTCGAAGGAGTTAGGCAAGTACAGGCGCCGAGTGACGTGCCCATCACGGACGCTATGTCCATATCTATAGGACCCAGTTTCCAGAGTGGGATTTAAACATCACTACATTTCCTGCCTCCACCTGCTCTTTGCATCTGCTCATCCAAACACTGCATCAGCAGCAGATCATCTACTGTAGTTGTATCAATTGTGAACGTTCCACTGCCCTGTGCGTGTGTTAAAAGGAAACTGCAGGAAGAGTCCTGACCCAATTAGCCTGAGATCCTTCACAGGGCACGTATGAAAATGGCTCTTGAGGATACGGCTCCATCCAACATCTCCCTACATGTGTTCTACATGCTTGGATCCTTTTATTTATTTTCTTTATTACCTTCCCAATTCACTCTTATCACCTCGCAGCCGCCGCCCTCAGCCTTCGCTCTCGGAAGGAGAGATATGCCATTTAATAGGAACCAATTATCCCAACAGGCAGCCCCCTAGAACCCCCCCCACCCCCCCACCATCCATCCCATCCATCCGAAGCTCTCAGTGAGAACGCCTCCATGCTTCAGAGCTTCCTCCGTTCTCCATCAACCTCTTATCCTCCCACCATCACCCTCTTCAGCGGGCGGCCTGGGCATCGTCGGCCTTGTTTTGTTTGTTTTGTTTCCTCGCCCACCTTCCCTCTTTTTCATCTTACCTCTCAGCACTCAAACCTGTAAATAGAACATGATGCCATCTCATGTCTGCACGGCTGTCATGCAAGTTGCATGTAGAACACGAGACCTCTCAACATGTCTGCACCCAAAGGCGCACGTGATCCGAGCTTCTCTCCGTGACATGTTCCCATGCAAATCCCCAGACAGGTGCTCGACACTCGACACTCACATCCTCGATGCTGCTCGAGCACACACATATGCTGCGCATACCCTATTAATATTCCATGCGCCGTGCTACACACCTGTACATGTATTAGAAAACAAGCTGTTTTTGTTTTATTCATGCAGGCAAATCCTGTGGAGTCTCCTGTCTAGAGGGTGGGTGTTACGGGAGGGGGTGGAGGGGGTGGTAGTACCACAGGATCTCGCACCGGCATTAGCATAACAAGTATGTAACTGCCTGAGGCACTTACGTGACGGGGATGAGCGGCACCTTTGGTCGCAGGAGGTGCTGGAGCTAACTCAGGTAGGTGGTGAGGAATCAGGAGGTCACCATTAATGACTGGTTCCAACACACTGGTGTACATCAATGGAAATTTAGATATTATTATTGGAAAAGTCATTTATTATGTATTACCTGTGAATGAGGACTCCAGCTGACCTTTATGGCCCTTTACCTAATGATTCAGCGTAATTGCAACATAAGAGTGGATGCCATTGTAGTATCATAGTCAGACAATACCCATTTGGTTCCGATATTGCAGCAGAGTAAGAGTTTGACCACCAGGCTCTGACTTCATCTAATTAATTGGAAAAATAAATATTAGTGATACTAGAGCCTATAGGTGGGTACTGGGGTGGAGGCGGAGCTTACTCAACATGTTTCATTACTGATGCAGTGAGAAGGTTGGTATGACAGAAGGTTATGGAGCTTGAACAAGCCTGCACGTGTTGCTCCATATGTATACACTGTATATGTGTGTGTGTGTGTGTGTGTATGTATGTATATATATATATGTGTGTGTGTGTGTGTGTGTGTGCGTGTGTGTATGTTGTTAATTTGATGTTAGAACGTATATATTTACAAGCAACTAATATTGTTTTGTTTAGGTGTACTTAAAGCCACACAGTGTTTGCTGCCTGTTTCTTACCTCCCAGTCTCCAGGCTGCTGTTGCCGTTGCTGCTGCTGCCACCTCAGACAAAGAAAATGATTGTCTTCTCTAACTTTTAATAGAGCGCAAACTTCCCGTTTGATTCCCTGCACCTCAGAGAAAAGTCAGTTGTGTGTCTCTTAATTCAAGTCTCAAATCACAATAGATTGTCTGGAGGGCTCTTTTCTATTCACGAGAAGACGCTATCGCCTCCTTTGTCCTCCATCTCTCATATGTATTAATAATGTGTCGATGTTTTCTTTTGGGCAGCATTATTATTTCTATTGAAGTGTGAATGATAACTCTATATAGCAGAAGGTATTCTCCAAAGCTCCACCGGAGAGAGCTGTATGTAGACGGGCGATTAGAATGAACAGGATTACACTATCACTTAATATGATGCAGGGTGGGAACACGTGACGTGCTGCCTTGCACAGATAAGGAGGTTAATGTATGTTCTCGCATTCACCCGCTCCATCCATTCCGGGGCGCGCGTGTTCGAGTGCGTCACACATCGCACCCTTTAAATGTACGTATCAGTGCATATTTATGCAGACGCATGCTGCTGCGCCTGTCTGTTTGTTTTCCTGCACACTTCGTTTCACAAGTGCGCTGACAGGACTTGACAAGTAGGTTACGTACAGTATCCACATTGTTGGGTAGCCGCTGGCTGACGCTTCCCACATCAGACAATATGGAAATCAGAGTCTGACACCAATTATGCTGAAACGGCGGGAACTTGTTGCTGGAACCCGACATATCAGCGGGTTGTTGTTATTGTTGTTGTTGTTTCTCCTCTGCATCATCCGTGGCTCAAGGCTCCGTGTACGTTTGTGGGATGAAGCGATGAGGATACTAAAAGCACATCAAATGCCGTGATTTCCTTCTGGATGTCTGGAGAGAGATTACCATTCAAGTCATTGAATTTAAAATGGTATTTTGAGAAAATGACTACTGGACAGATTTATAATAAGCTTGGCCGCAGCTGGTGGACACAATAAGAGAGTAAACAGAGGTTTACAGTCTAGTCTCTTTGAATGAGAATCATCTGAAAGTCTTTTATTGCAGTGACAGCAACTTCTCTTTGTTTGCAGTGGAATTGAATTACTCAAACATGAGGGAGATGGTCAGGGAATTGCTTCAAGTAGAATAGTTGTTCTTGATTACGTTGCTTTGATGGAGGGTTTTCATAAATATCATATTTGGATTCATGTGCATATGAGATGTTGATCATGTAACATGATGAGAGGACATTAGAAGCAGATGATTAATTTCAAGAGGCAGATACAATGGAGTATGTGGAATATGAATGATGAAACAGTAAGAGGAGAAAGCATTTTCTTCATTTTAGAATTGAAGAAGAAACTTTAAAGGTGCAGTGTCTAAGATTTGGTGATATTTGTTGGTGAAGTTGCATGTTGTGTCCATCACCTCACAATATCCCTTCTGAGCATGCAGGAGAACCTATGATAGCCCTCAGTTGCCATTAAAGCTCAGAAGATGTTTAGTACAGCTACTCTGGGCTACTGTCAAAACATGGCAGCCCCCCATTGAGAGGATCTGCTTCTTATGTAAATATATATTCAAGGGCTCACTCTGAGGCAATGTAAAAAAAAAGATGTCAGATTGAGGTGATTATACATTACATCTACATTCTCTTTGTTTGCAGTGGAATTGAATTACTCAAACATGAGGGAGATGGTCAGGGAATTGCTTCAAGTAGAATAGTTGTTCTTGATTACGTTGCTTTGATGGAGGGTTTTCATAAACATCATATTTGCATTCATGTGCACACAAGATGTTGATCATGTAACATGATGAGAGGACATTAGAAGCAGCTTATTAATTTCAACATTGCCTTACATTTTTAGGCAATGGAAAAAAAAAGTCAGATTCAGGTGATTATACATTCATAAAATTGTCAGAGTATAATTTTTTTAACTCCAGCAATGGAAGTGACCAAAAAGTACCAAAATCGTACACACTGCACCTTTAAATGTCAAGACAAAGTCTAAATTAATCAGCGTTCCATTACAGAAATATGATTTTGGGTTTCTCCTCGAATAAAAGTCTATCTATATAACCTGGATTTCCGCTCATAGATCAATACAGGTTTCAGATTTGGATTCTAAACTCCCGGGAGTGTTGGAAGGAGTTTCCCCAAAAAATGAATCAAGTGCTTATAGTTAATTCTTGAAATGCAAAAGAAACACAAACATCTTTCTATTCTGACTCACGTTAACATACTCCTTTAGTAAAGAAAGAAAGAAAATGCATGTTTTGAAAGATGCTTATCTCCTACATGAAGCTTCTCAACACAGTAAAGTGCTTCATCTCTGTGCATTCCACTGTTCTTTTATTTTGAAGCCTTGCAGATTCAGATCGAATCCTCTCTTCCACAACGACATCACCTTCAGTCTTGAATAGAACTTCCTGCATCGATCACTTACACATACTCCTGTATGTGTCATTAGGACCCCACTGCATCCATACCAACACACACACACACACACACACACACACACACACACACACACACACACACACACACACACACACACACACACACACACACAAACACACCACAGACAAACAAACGCAATGCATTTCACATCCAGTGGACGACCAGCTGGCTGACAGCTGTCTCTGTGAGAAAGTGAAGTGTAGCTGCTTTGACAGCATCATCTTTCAGATGTCTAGACTCAAACTATTAAATGCCGACACAGACACGTCGGCTTGACTGACACATTGGAACATCCTCTCGGAGCTCGGGATTTTGGCGTCTGTGATTTCCTTTAAACGTCGTTCTCTGCCCCATGCGTCTCCTTTGAATCACATTAACACACGCATTGACTTTGTCAAATTCCTCAACAATACATTTAAAGGTGCGGTGTGTGAGATTTGGTGACATCTACTAGTAAAGTTGAATATTGTATCCATTACTTCACCCTTCACGTTCGACCATGCAGGAGAACCTGTGGTAACCCTCGGTTGTCATTCAAGCTTAAAACATCCTCATTATGTCCACTCTATTATAAAATATTATAAAAAACATGGCGGCCCCCATAGGGAGGACCCACTCCTGATGTAAATTTACATTAAAGAGCCTATTTGAGGGTTATGTTAAAAGCAAGTCATAGATTGAGGTGATTATACATTTGTAAAAATGTCCAAATTATTGTTTTGTAATTCTAGTTCAATAGATAGAGTTGACAAAAATTGACAGAAATCTTACACACAACAACTTTAATTCCTTGGCAATTACCATTACCATACTTTGTATCGCTAAATTGCCCTGCCCTCTTTATTTGTTCCTTACCTCCTGCGATATCATTATATCTAAATTTAGTCTCCAAATGAAGCTAAACAAAATCCAAATTCCCAGTCGAACAGCATGTGACAGAGCAAATGGAGCCTGGGTCTGGTCATGAAAACACGATAGTATTATGGGATACAATTAGCTTCAATTAAAAGGATCTGAGATGTGTTTGAACTAAATGAAATGCAAATAGGAGGTGATGTTCAGGGCCAAGTGTTACATTTTCTTTGGGGACACAAACAGCTTCTGTTTGCCTGAGGTTGCTCTCACTAAAGGCTGAACCATGAGAGGAGATGCACTGTGGGTTAAAGGTGGACTCTGGATTTCAGGTGGATTTCAGTTATTTTTGTCACTGCTAAAAATATTACAAAACAATTACATGCTGACATTTTCATGAAATTATAATCACCTAAATGTTCTATTCTTTTTCCATTACCCTTACCTGAGCCCATTAATGTATGTTTATGTTAGGAGTGGTGCCTCTCTACGGAGGCCACCATGTTTTTAGAGTGGACGTATACTTATATACTGTATGTATCTTTTGTGGTTAAATGACAACTGAAGTCTACCATAGGTTCTCCTGCATGCTCAGAAGGGTGAGGGTGAGGTGATGGATACTACATGCAACTTCACCTCTAGATGTCACCAAATCTCACACACTGCACCTTTAAGGCAAATAAAACGGTTTCCCTCTCATCCTTTTGATGCCTCCATCTTCGACTCAGTCTAGTTTTGGTTGGCGCGTGACGTCTCTTCATCCCAAGACTACAAAGTGGTGTCTAAAGTGCGTCTCCTCTGCGTCTCTTCCCAACAGTCTGCACTTCCTGGTGTTCCACACGGAGGAGGTCCACGACGTGCTCCGCATCTGGGACGGGCCCCAGGACGGAGGGGTCCTGCTGAGGGAGCTGAGTGGCTCGACGCTGCCGCAGGACGCCCACAGCACCTTCAACACCGTCAGCCTGCAGTTCACCACCGACTTCTTCACCAGCAAGCAGGGCTTTGCTCTGCAGTTCTCAGGTAAACGAGGGAAAAGCAGGGAGGCGAAACTAAGATGAGACTTTGATAAATGACACTCCTTCATCATCTCGTTTCACTCTCCTCTTCCTCCCTTAGTCTCCACCGCCACCTCCTGCAACGACCCTGGCATGCCAACTAACGGCACCCGCAGCGGGGACAGCAGGGAGCCCGGGGACCATGTGGCGTTCCAGTGTGATCCCGGCTACATCCTGCAGGGGGCTAACAGGATCACCTGCACCGAGATTAATGGCCGCTTCTTCTGGCAGCCCGACCCTCCCACCTGCACAGGTACAGTATTCCTTTCAACGCAGCATGGGGTCATCAGTTTGAGCTTCTCAGTATCACCCACCCACCCACACACAAACACACACACACACACACACACACACACACACACACACACACACACACACACACACACAGCAAGATACTCACTTTATTAGCTACACCTGTTCAAGTGCTGATTTACACAAGTCAGCCTTATTGCAGTTGAGCATTCAGGCTTGGTCAAGATGTTAAAACCGAGCACGACAATGGGGAAGAAAGGTGACATGGAGTACGTGACTGCTAACTTCAAAAACTGCTGAGCTAATGAGATTTTCACACACAAACATACCATCATAGTTATGCAGTCGACAATTCTCACGCAACCATGTGATGCAATCCTGTGAATATGCACTAGAATCTACATTAAATCAACACCATGGAGAGCTAAGACGAATCAAAGGCAAACAAAGGGGGGGGGGGGTCCAACCAGGCAATAGCAAGGTGTTCCTAATAAAGTGACCACTGAGTGTATCACTCACTGTTTCCCACCGTTTCACTCACGTTAAAGATATTGTTTTCATGAAACGTACAAGTGGGAAAGTTGGATGAACACACTGCTGCAATGTTTAAGACAACACAATGCTTAAAGGTGCAGTGTGTAAGATTCATGTCACGTCTATTAGTTGAAAGGATATGACAAAACAATACTGACATTTTCATGAAATTATACACCTGTGTGTATTTTTTTTCCATTACTCATAAATAAGCCCATTCATGTATTGTTCCATGAGGAGTGGGTCCTCACTACGGTGGCCACTATGTTATGTTTTTACAATAGCCCAGAGTGGACATGCTAAACATCTTTTGAGTTTTAATGACAACTGGAGTCTACCATAGACTCTCCTGCATGCTCAGAAGGGTGAGGGTGAGGTGATGGATACAACATGCAACTTCACCAGTAGATGTCACCAAATCGTACTCGCTGTACCTTTAAGTCACGAATCAAGGCAGAGGAGAGGTTAAAGTTGAAGTTCTCACATGAAGTAAACAGTGAACCTTCCTCTTGCAACTCTGACTTTTGCCAAATCGGTAGAGCCTGTTAATTCCTAACGTGATTACTTAACAGACTCCTTAAGTGAATCTAAAGTGGCAAACCCTATTGCCGCGTTCCCCAGACGTTTCCTGCTATCACTGCCACAGACAGATCTGATTATCCCGGTCCTCAATAACAACAGACCTCTCAGCCACACTCTGTTTAGTCTCCTATATATAATTCATACGATATATATGTATGAGCTCACTTGTTGCTGCAAAACAACGTGGGGTCTTTAGCCGCGGCAGTTAAGGCCTTGTAATTATCTGCCGTGTTTAATTAGTGCTTAACTTAATTAGTCTGATCACTTTTTTTTTCGGTGCTCAGCTGAGTTCCCCGATACTTCTGTGCGAGAACGTGGCGAAGCAGCGATATTAGCTCCGTCTCAATTAAGCATCTGTCACAACAACTTCCTGCAGGGCCACAACATATTATGCAGCAGGAGGTCATGATACGGGTTAATCACTTTCAAATTATTGAGAAACTTTATGAAGCTATACTCGATTATGTCTAACACACAGACTTGTATTTTTGTAATTCAACATGAAGGTCCAATGTGTCACATTTAGATTAAGTTATCTCAGATCGTGGCAGATAATAACCCGAGTGTACACATTCTTCTTGTCAGTATCCCAGAATAAGCCTCTTATATTTACATCAGTATCAGGTGCTGTTTATAGAAGCTGCCATGTTGCATCACCATATTTTGACTGTAGCCTGGAATGGACAAATTAAAGAGCTGTCGTGATAGTTGCAATGGTGAGATTAATTAAAGCTAATCAGCTCGACCACTAGATGTCACCAAATTCTACACACTGTGCCTTTAAGTTCTATTATTCTTGCTGTTGGGATCGTTGCATTTTGTATCGAGATGGATGAAAAGACTACTCCTAGAAAGTGAAGTTAAACCATTGTGGTCGCCCTCTAGTGGCTGGTTATAGTATAGGTGATAAATCCCGTCTTCTCCAAGTCATTAGATGGGACATGGGACCAAATCCAAAAAAGTCATATTGCAGATATTTGGCTGAATTTGTAGTCTAGATAGATAACATGACAACTACCCATAATTGTAGAAAATTCTGCAGTATTGGCAAGACAAATATCGTAATGTGGGCCAATTGTTTGTTTTGTTTTTTTGGTTTAGCGTCAATTTTATTGCTGTTGAATTTAAAACTGAATTATCACATGTGTCTTTCTTCTCTCAGCTCCATGTGGCGGGAACCTGACAGGGCCCAGCGGACTGATCCTGTCTCCAGACTATCCTGAGCCATACCCCCATGGGAGGGAGTGCGATTGGACCGTGACCGTCACCCAGGACTACGTCATCGCTTTGAGCTTCAACCAGTACGCTTCAACAGTGTCACAGTCTATTTTCACCTTAGCTGTAAAAGGTTTCATTCTATTAAATTTAACATCTGTTCCCCCAGGTTCAGCTTGGAGCCCAGTTATGACTTTCTTCACATCTACGATGGACCGGACTCCCTCAGCCCGTTACTGGGGAGTTTCTACGGGACGGACGTCCCGGACCGGATCGAGAGCAGCTCCAACACGCTCTTCCTGGCCTTCCGCAGCGACGCCTCCTTAAGCAGCAATGGCTTTGTTCTGCAGTACACAGGTGTGTTGTTTTTGGTTGTGCGAATGGGAATTTGTGCGTCTGTCTTTGAATTTTTTTCTTATATTTTTGTCCATTGTCTCAAGATTTGGAGCAAAAACTGGTGACTTCTGCATAGAGTATGAGCTTCTTCTTCCCCTGCGCCGCTCATGTTTTTCAAATTCCTCCGCTGGCAGAGGATGGATTTACCCTCTGCTGCTTATCGACCTTGCAAATTGTTCCCTTTCTCAACTTTGTCTCGTGTTTGGTCGAAAGCGAGCCAGATTAGCCGTGGTAAAATTGCTCCAGAGAAAAGAATGGGGGAGTCTGGGCGGTGGCAGCGGCGGCGGCCCTCGCCTCCTCATCATTTGTGCGGCAGCCTGCGCAGGAGTCGCTATTGATCCACCTTCTCCTCTTGTGGCCGATTAACACAGAGAATTCTGAACTGAAAAGGCAGCAGCATGGGTGCCTACGCTCTTTGATTAGTGCACAAAGGGCTTCTCCAGTGAATCCAAGCAAACAGTGTTTCTGTTGTTAGACGTCCAAGCATAACTGACCAGAGTAAAGGTCATTTATTTGAATACATGAGGAACCAATCTTTGCACACAGGAAGCTGAGTCATCACTTAGTAATGGGCCAGTTAATGTTCAGATTTGTTTGTCTTCTGTTTAAGACCCTCAGGCTTTGGCACCTGGATGTGAAAAAGCCTTCTCGCTAACAAATATACACATGCTCAACAAGCTCTAAATTAGTCAGAGCCTCTTCGTTAAGGGCTTCGCTTGAGGGAACACTGTTAAATCTTTCTAAATCTCCCGGCCTCAATTAGAGCTGTTTAAGGTTTCAGACGTTTAATCAATTCCACATCGACCTCAAAATCTGTTTTATGTGGTCTGGACAGGGTGTTCATCCTCATGAGCGATTCCACAGTTTTTTTTTTTTTTCAAAGGTTAGATTTAGTGACATCGAGTGATTAAGTTGCATGTTGCATCCATCCCTTTTGAGCATGCAGGAGAACCTATGTATGGTAGCCCAAAGTTGTCATTAGTGCCCAACAAAATAGAATATCCACTCTGGGTGGGCTACTGTAAAAACATGACAGCCCCCACAGATAGGACCCACTCCTGCTGTAAATATACGTCAGTGGTTCTCAACTGTTCTGGCTTCAGGACCCAACATCACCTCTTAATGACGGGCTGCAAACCAAATCCCAAATCAGTCTAAGAAAGTCCATATTTCATATATTATGAAATATTATATGTATAATATTATATTCCATATTTCTTTGCATTTCACCATGATCAGTGTGCATATGTAAACAAACTTTCCTTGTTCTCTTCGATCAGTGAAATTGCAGGTATATATTAGCATTACAGGGCTTTGTCGCCACCTATTGTTACGGAGTGTGAATGGGTGACACTATGATGCATTTGAAATCAGCAGCAACTTGTTTTTCCAGTCAAAGGCCCTGACCCACTGAAAATGAGTCCATGACCCTCTTATGGGTCCCGACGCAACAGTTGAGAGTCACTGCATTAAATGACTGAAATCTTACACACTTGTAAGCTGCCTGTTAATGTGATGCTACGCCCTTCATTTGATTCATTTGCACACACACACACACTTTCCTTTGGCAAGGCCGCATCACAGCCTCTGCCTCTTAACTCACTCCCAGCAATATTTACTGCAGTGTGTGATACGGTGTGTGATACTGTATGGCCCAATCTGGTTGAGCAGATGGACCCAGTGTGTGGCTCCGACAAACTACCCCCCCCCCTCTTCCCACTTTCAATTCTCCACACTAATGAAGCATAACCAAATAATACATAAATTACCTCCTTGGCTTCAGACAAACAACATGGCACGGACAGGAGTGCGTTTGGCTACAGGTTCGTGCGGCGGAGGAAGCGGCGTGTTGACGAGCTGGTGCGCCCGCCGTTGGGTCGGCCCCGCTGCTGAAAAATCGCATTACACAATCTGCCTGAGGTGCCGTTGGCCTCTTAACGAAGCCATGTCTTTGTGTTTGTGTCTGGCCATGTCTGAGCGATGGCAACGTGGCGGGGAGGAGCGTTCCAGGCCTGAGCCACAGACTCTGGTGCCCACACATTTTTTTCGAATCCAACACCTTTTACCGATGCCTCTTATTAAAAAAAAAAAAAACAATTCTCGGTGGATTGATCCCCAGACGTTTTTTGTGTTCATTTGCACCTACAAATGTCACTGGGCTCGGATTGTTATCTGCGCCAAGGAGGTTTTTATTCCTTTGCCTGTATTTCTGATAGTTTGCAGGATGAAGCAAAATCCAGTGGGTGGCTGACTATGACACTTGGTGGAAGGAGTTGGTGTTGGTCAGGACTTTATTCAAAGGCACATTGTGAAGGATCAGTGAAATCTAGTAGTGAGGGGGCATTTTCCAAAAATATGTATTTTATATACATTATATTATAATATTGTATCTTAAATGATGTAGATCTTTCCATCTTTAATGGATGGCCCGCAGCAACTGTTACTCCAACAACACTTCAAAAGGGGGCAGGTCCTGTCTTCTAAGGCGGCCATGTTGTATCACCATCTGTTTTACAGTAGCTCAGAATGGACAAACTAGATACCCTTTGAGTTTTAATGACAACAGAAATCTTTTTCTTCCTCTTATTAATAATAATAATAATAACAATAATGTTGTTGATTTGTTAGAGAATTATTTATAGATTTTGATTGAAAAAAGAAAAAAAAAAGCTAAGAAATAATACACTTCTGATATGAGTTCGCCGTCTTCATCTTGTTTACCAACCGTCTCACCTGAAGCTCATCCCTTGGCCCGCTTAATACCTGTTACCTTCATCCCTGCCTGCACCCTGTCATGCCAGCTGCTGTGGTTTAATGCTGGCCACTGTGAGGAGAGGCCGGGTTTTAAATCAGCGGATGAAGGGGCTCAACCTGTCTGGAGCCGGGTCCCTGTGTGACAGTCAGACAGACGGAGCACATGGCTGGCCTCAGCACTCTGCTCAGCCATGAAGGGCAGCAGCATCCTGTCTGGTCAGCGGGTCTCCGCATCTCGGCTTAGGAAAGCCAGGCCATTTATCCAGGGTGCATTGTGTTTGTCATGGATTAATGATTAGACGTTTCATAAAGAGTGGAGGGCATGTTATTAACATTGTGCGCGGGGGACAGAGCGACGGATGTGTGTGTCGCTCTCAAGCTTCAGGGGAGTTCGATCCTATAAGCACAAGTTGTCTTCATTAAGTGAAATGTTCTCTCAGAGATGGGATGAAGTATAGGGCTGCAACTAATGATTTGTTTCTGATCATCAAATCTGTTTACATGGTATTCCAAACAACACAATATTGCATTGTGAAATATTTAGATTAAATATTTTAAAATGCAACTATATATTGGAGTGTATAAACATCTAAATAGAGTCCCGCATTCTCCTTCCATTGGTTGGCCTTCTCCATATCAGCCATGCCCTCGATGTGTCGATGGTATACACATACTGTGCAGGGCCATGTCCATCCATGGTGTTATCTCCTTGTCTTCTTCACCTTCATGGGGTCTCAGCTGTCCCTGAGACCCAGTGTGGGCTCTTAGGCTAAGGCCCTAAATGATAATTGCCTCACCACACCTCCCTCAGTTATGAGGTGACCTGGGTCAACAAGGTCCCAGTCAGTTGCCAGGGAACCATGCTAGTCTGATGAGAAATAGGCTAATGGAAAAAGACACTCGTAGACAAGGACAGAAAAAAATGATATTTATATATGTATATACTTTACCCAACAAACCAACTAAAATTTAAGACAATGAAAAGTCACTATTATACTGTTCATTCTCTTCCTTGAATTCAAGACAGGTGACTTGGCTTTTTCTTAGAAATATTTCCCAGAAGCATCTTTCCTGACCTTTAAACATGAACACTTCTAAGGTGATGCCTATTTAAAGATCACTTTTAACTAGTTGCCGTTGAAATAGTTCAGACTTTTAACATTTCTTCCGACAAAAAGGAAGTGAAAGAAAATATTTGACTTACCTTTCTTTATTCACCCTGTGTGTGTTTTTGTGCGTGTGTGTGTGTGTGTGTGTGTGTGTGTGTGTGTGTGTGTGTCTTCGCTCAATCATCAAATATTGAAGTTTGCTGGGAGGGCTGCGTTTAAGATTGAATCAAATTGCTCTGGGCGTCTTTCCCTATCTTTATTTTAGCAGTGAGGGTGTGAAGTGCACCAAAATGACAGGCCTCCTCTCACATGCACATTCCCCATCCAAGAACAATGTGACGGTAGATCGAGCGAGACATCTTTCTTACGACCTCAGGAGCAGTGATTGATATGTGGTCGGATACGACATGTGTGTGCGTGTGTGTAAGCGCGTGCACGTGTGTGATGGAGAGAGGGAAAGCTTGCGTATGTGCATTGTCTTCTCCACTCCACTGCACAGTGAAGTGTTGTGCGAGGAGCAGTTGTGTGCAGTCAGCAGACCTTGGGCAGAGCAATGCCACTCTCAATCAGCTGCCTGTCTGTCTCGGCAGGCCATACATACCTCCAGCAGCCACAGATGAGGGGGCAGAGTCAAGGATTAGAGGGAGAAGTGGCAGTCAGTGAGATATATTCACTGAGATAGGGAAGCGACACGGGCTAAACGAGGATGGGAAAAATGAAGAAAGGAAGAAAGAAAACAGATTATGAGGAACTCCCCTATTCTAGATTCACAGGTATATGATAAGGCGTGGACATGCTAGATTAAAGAAAACAATTCAAGGCTTAAAAAGAATGTAAAGGTCCACTGGTCCTATAAAGCCATTGAGGTGCAACAAAATATTGCATATGATTTAAGAATGTTACAGAACAACACACAGCGACACAGCCGGATATCAAGATTTTAAGAAAACTATTCGTCCATGCAGATACGTTTATTCACAGTGTGACACATTAGTCCAATCATCATATATTCCGTTGGATGATAAATACTAGTTTAAAAAAAAACATATTAGGGATTAGAGGGGAAAAACAGCAGTCAGTGTGATATATGTATGAACAGAAAAAAATGATGTTCTTCTGTTGCTGATTTTCCACCACGCTACCTCTTCCCTCTGCAGAGAACCCCCGGGAGTCGTGCTTCGAACCAGGCCTGGTGCGCAATGGGACGCGGGCGGGCACCGACCTCAAGCTGGGCTCCACCGTCACCTACCAGTGCGACAGCGGCTACACGCTGGAGGGAGACCCCACCCTGACGTGCATCATGGGCAGCGACGGCAAGCCCAGCTGGAACAAGCCCAAACCCATCTGCATCGGTAAGCGCTCGACAGTTTTTGAGGCAGCCGCACACCGGGGCGTTTACATCTATCACACGTAAACACACACACATATGTGATGATGTGTTTTCTCCATACGGCTCCATGTCCCGCAGATATGTGCGTTGGCCTCTGTGGGTTTTGTTAATGTTGATGTATGTGAGGGTGCAGCTTTAATTTAATCTGCAGTTGGAGAGACAGCTCCATTTATTTTTGCATATCTGCTCCTCGCACTCCCGGCCGTTCCCTGACATTCCCATGATGCCGCGAACACACAGAAATATCCAGCCTGCCTCCGACAGAGAGAAGTAATACCTCAGGTGGAATTCATGCTCACAAGAAAAAGAAAGAAAAAAAAAAACATGTGCATGTGAGAGTTCAGCACAGTGCATTTTTCTCTTTTTTGGGGGGGCTTCAAGCTGCAGAGGCGATCCGGGGGCTCCCCTCACCACATCCTGCCCCTAACACTGAGGGACACTTGGAAAACATTGCAATTTCACTGTGGCAAACACCAGGGACATCTTCCACCCAAAGCCCAATCAGACAAGAAAAGTAATTTAGGGAGCGGTGGAACAGAGGAGGTGGAAAAGTGGAGGAAGGGTGGAATCTTGTACACGACAGGCTGTCGGAGCCTCCTTCTGTTTTTGTCTCTTCATGTCTCGTCTCTGTCGTCTCCCCAGCTCTCTGTGGAGGACAGTACTCGGGTTTGGAGGGAGTGGTCCTGTCGCCCGGTTACCCCGGCAACTACAGCAGCGCCCGAACCTGCCTGTACTCCGTGATGGTGCCCAAGGATTACGGTAAGCACAGGAGAAGAGCATCGTTTTCCCACCGCCTTTCCTTTGCAGACTTTTAATTGCCCGCACAAGAATATAATTGTGTGTCTCTGATTAAGATGGAATTTTAATGCAGCACCCTCAGTCGCCTCAATCTGTGCCACTCTGAATCTGATGCATTTACACCTCTGAGAAATATTGAAAGAAATAAAGAAGACCTGAGCACATGAATATTCCGGGTGACAGGTGTGTAGGAGAAAACAAGTCTGCGAGTCAGTCGTGGAAACTCCCACACGTGCCGTCGGCTTAACTCGCAATTAAAGTGCCTTCGTCAGACGTTTGTCAGGATGAGTGTTTTCATATATTCCTGTGCAGTGATTGATAGTCCTCACATCCATCCATCTCATTGCCATACACACGTTTTCATATGACTGTGGTGAAGCCGTTAAATCACTGGCTTACACATTAAGCCTGCAATATGTCTGTGTGAGACTCGCATACACACACAAAATAATTGGTGTGGGGAAGACAGTTCCTGGGGTTTTGCTACTTTTTGGCATTTCCATCTGAAAGGTCAGATTGCTTACAATATGGAATCTGATTCTGTGGGAGCAGCAAATTATTCCAGGAGGAAAAGAAACAATGTACAACTGCAGCGTTGGACAGAACTGCACCTGCAAATGTTTCAAATAGTCACTTCCTCTTTTACTCAGACTTGCAGTGGGACCATTAACATCTTTTTAAAAAGTCTTCAGTAGTCTCATATATGTTTAAATATAATGTACCAGGTTGTAAAGAGATTGCATGATGTGAACTGTACCTTTGACACACTTTGAAATAAATGTTTTGTTATTGAGTTCCATATGAGGTTTACTGGAAACCCATTACACAGAGGTATCAACAAAGTAACTGCAAATGATTAAATACAGAATAATACCTTTTACACAACAGCATGACAACAGAGTATGAGGTGTATAAAGAAGAGAGGATAAAAAGCCCAATCATTTAGATAGTTGCACAATAGCATCAATAATCATTATAAGATATATATAGATAAGGAATTTTAATTTTTAAAGAGTAAAAAAGTATGAATTAGTTATATCGATAGTTGACAATAAGGTATTATTGTATTAATACAATAACAATATTGGTGTGACTGTTACTCACATTAACTGAAAAAAAGTGTGCAAAATAAATATTGAAAATTACAACAAATAGACCCAGTGGTCGAATCGGAAAGTACTGCTTTGAATTTCTCAGTGTTAAAATGATCCGACAAACCTGAATCTGTCAACTTAAAAAATAATTTGCATCATTCAAAGAAAAAAAGGTGAAATCATAGCTTGCAATGAGTTGATATACCCATTATGGTTGTGAGATAATCGGTCATAAGTAAGAGTTACACATACTGGTTTGACTTTCAATCGCACCATTTTTTACATTTTTAACAACCTGTGAAAACCTCTGCTCTCTGCTTTCGGTGTCTGCCCTCTCTCCTCTTCCTGCTGGCTCATCGGTGTGTCATCACCATATATAGTTAAACCACGTGCTCCATTGTTGAATCACACCAAGCAGCAGGGACAGCGCATGTGGACTCTCCATGCAAGTCCTTTTAAACATCGAGGTCGCAGCGTTCGTTCCGCTCTGCTTCGGACGGACAAACAACTCTCTGCGACTTATCTCAACGGGGTGAAGTCAAAGCAAGGGGAAGGAAATGTGTTGAAAACGACACGGAGGCTCAAGGCGACACGCCGTTGTCATGCCGAGGGCTGTCACATTTCCACTGCTGCTTGCTTTGATTGGCCTGATGTGCTGTTAAAGAGGACAGAGGTCGGGGTCGGTTCCTCCGTCTGTCGCTGTAACCTGCGATCTTCTGCTTCTGGTGCACGGATCGGATATGAATGGCTTGAATACTGCAGAGGGGGATTTGGTTGAACGGAATGAAAGCTCCACAGCCCGAGCTGCACATTGTGCAACTGATAGGCTGTCATCTCCGGAGCCTTTCACCTTCTGACGAGCCGTCAGACCCGACCAGGACCACTTATCTCCCTCTGTAATATCACTATTTGTTGTGCTGTCGCAGCTGCCGCCATCATTCGCCTCCATCATCCGCCTCCACTTTCAAAAAGACGGCCGTGCTCTTTTAGATGAGTATCTTAGAGAGTCTGAGGTTTTTTTCTGTCAAACTTCTGCCTGTTAGTAGTATGTTGCAGTCAGTGATTTCACATGATTCTAAAATACATCTCCCATCTTTTCCAGTGGTCTTCAGTCAGTTCACCTTCTTCCAGACGGCTCTGAATGACGTCGTGGAGGTCTATGACGGGGCGACTCAGCACTCTCGCGTTCTCAGCTCCCTGTCAGGGGCCCACACAGGTACTTTAATAATCTCTATCACACACGTTCACATGGTTTTGAGAGGTAAATGTGTCATGTGACTGGAGTATTTCATCACTATTGATTGTTATGAATAGAGTCACGCGATGCTCCTCTTGTACTTTAGTGGCTTGTATCCGTGTATCTATTTCCTGACGTGCAGCAGAGGGGGCGTCCTTTATCTTTTCCAATAATTATTCTACTTCCTGTTTGAGCTGATGTCACCATGGAGGTCAGAGACTTCCTGGCACTCCTGACATCTGCAATAGTTGACTATTCACATGGGGTTCACTAGGCCATTGAGAGCAGTCTGAGCTTTTCTGGGGGGGCGGTGGGGGGGGGGGGGGGCTCCACACTCCAGGGGGGTAGGATAGGAGAAAGGGGGAGGGCGTGTTAATGTTTCTATCATGTAAAACTGGAAGGACACAACAACAAACATTGTATAGGTTGAAAAAGTGGTGCTTATGTATTAAACATAAACGGACACAAAATACCTACCCTTTAATTTAAATCCAATCTTGACCATGTATCCAATCCCAAACCTCAAATTCACTTTCATCTTATTGTATACTTTTATCTCACAGGGTTTTTCCCCCTCAATACCCAAAGATAAACTTCAACATCCAAGCCTCGGAAATAAGTCTTTTGCAAACACATCTGAATAAACTAATAAAAGGGGTGCGGGACAGATGCAAACAGACAAAAGAAGTTGAGGGAATATAAGATGATGGAGAAAATAGTTGCAAGGTTCCAAGTGAGGAAACGAACGGGAGGACTTTACTGCCGATGCTGTTTAAACAGCCCACTCTGTGTTTTTGCAGTATTTGTGATTTGGCCTCATCAGATGCATCTCAGGGGAGTTTAGCTTGTATATGACCCGCTCTTCATGTCAGTCCTACAGATAAGAAAATATATATTTCTGTACTTTGTGTCCAGGATCAGAGTCCTGACTCAATAAACAGGATGCTATATTAACTGTGGGTTCACAGAGCAGGCTAAGCAGGTGTGGCAGCTGCAGAGCAGATGCACTTAGATGAGGGAAGAGAGACTTTGAGCCACTGATGCAAGAAGTGAACATGGGTGAAACCAGCATTAATGTAAAGTCGTGCACATGCATCGACTCACACTGTTTATTATATATTAAAGGTGCAGTGTGAAAGATTTAGTGACATTTAAAGGTGAAGTTGCATGCTGTATCCATCACATGACCTTTACCCTTCTGAGCACGCAGGAGAACCTGTGATAGACTTCATTTGTCATTCAAATTCACAAGATGTTTATTGCATCCTCTCTGGGCTACTGTAAAAACATGCCCCCCCCCCCCCCCCCCCCCCCCCCCCCCCCCATGTAAATATACATTTATGGGCTCCCCCCCCCCCCCCAGAGAGGACCCTCTCCTCATGTAAACATACATTGATGGGATCGTTTAAGGGTAATGGAAAACAAATAATACACGTAGGTGATTATGAATTCATGAAAATATCAACATGTAATTGTTTTGTTGTATTTTTGTATTTTTAGAAGTGACAAACATGACCAAAATCTTACACACTGCACCTTTAACTGTTTGGATTATTAAATTTCAATGACGTACATTCCCTCTCACGTGTCAGGCGTAAGCACAGGGACAGAACACAGAGACTCAGTTGGTAAGAGTTCAAAGGAAGAGTCTAACCCAATAGGGAGAGCTCCACCCACACAGTTTGAGGGAGTCAGGTAATGAGGACATTTTTCATCAAGCACAGTAAATAACAGTATAATAGTTTGCTGTTTACCCTGACCTTGTGACGCATACTGCTCTAAAACAAGCCTGAATTTGGCATTCAACAGCATGTTTTCATGCCTTTGAATGTGACTCTCTTTGAAAAAAAACGAAAAAAGGAAAATGAATGTGAATAATAAGCAAACAGAAAGCATGATGAAATGTGGGAATTTGAAAAGAAAAGGCAACGTGTGCATGGGCAGAAAGGCCGAAAACAGAGAATCAGGAAATCAGGGCCCACTTATCTAAATGCTAATTCTTTATGTGATTTAGCACTTTTTGTTTCAAAGAAAAAAAACGTAAACGTGTAAAGTTCACAAGCTGGAAATCCCTGCTGGGCTTTTCTAAAATTCTCAAACTGTGCTTTAACAGCTTGAGCTTTAATCTCTCACACCGTTGTTACGTGAATCAACTGTAGCCGAGTTCCGAACGACAAAGAGTCTTTCATATTCCAGCGTGGAGGATCATTTGAGGGCAAAGTGGCCACGGGCTGGAGTGTGGCCAGTGGGGTTGATGAGCTTCACGCTGACACCTGTTTTTATCAGCGTCGAGGAATACACCAGCAAATTATGAAACACTGCCGCTACCACGGCACACAGCCAGTGTACTTTCTCTAATAAACTACCCAGCGTGCCGCAGGGATCGGAGAGTGGAGCTCTGGACACTCCGGTGATGACCCATTACATGCTGTCAGATCTCAGGACACTGCGCTCGGAAACGTGCAGGGAGAACATGGACAGACTCACACACACACACACACCCACACGCACACACACGCGCGAACAGATGTTGCCTCCGGGGTTGAGCACGTCCACCTCCCACTCGAGTGGGTCGACAAACGCACTCAGAGTGATGACAACCTCCACAGAGAGCAGCACACCGGGAGCAGGACGGAGACACTCACACCTCAGATCGCATGCTCCACATTTGTCAACAAATAGTTTTGCAGCACGGAGGATGCAACTTCACATTGGTCTTTTCTTTTCGCTGCTACACTGTGATTATGAGGATAGTCTTTTTTTTTGCCACATTGTTTTTCATTTTTGTCTTTCTCACCATGAGATACAAATAACCATTGTAAACAACGACAAAACAAATACAAATAGTTTTTAGCTAATATAGTTTTCATTATTCTTTTTTATTATCTTATTTTTGTATTCTATTGTCATAAAAATATGTTTTCTTAAAAAGAATATTTATGTCGCAGTGCAAATCAATTGAATAGATTATTTGATATGGTTTGTATTAATAAATATTATTTGTAATATATTTTATGAAAATACCCTGAAATATGTAAATACATGTACTTTGAAAGATCCTGATCTCGCAGTTTAACACATACACAAAAAAATACATGGCTCTGAACAATGTGACACACTCATGTTAACAGGTTGTGAAGTAACTGATATCAAGACTCGGCTTAAATTCACTTCATTTCAAAGGTATTTATTACAATTTATGCAAATTGTAAAAGCAACAAAAGCAAATCCCCACGAAACTTGAGAGAGAATTTAAATCCGATTGTTTTTCACTTTCTCCAGAAAGAGTTGCAACATGTCTGTTGATTTAAAAAAAAATCTCATC